>SIJG01000010.1:1380904-1476667 GCA_023374025.1 Heterodera schachtii | reverse complement strand
AAGCACAACAACACCAGCAACAACAACAACGACAGCGAAAATGGAGGACGGCGGCGGAAGCAGGGGAAGGGTACTGTAGAATTGGGATGGGCTTTTGTAACACTGTAAGTAGCTGGCTACAAAATACTAGTATGGGTGGCCGACTCTGTAAGAGAAATTTAACACATTTCTTTCTGCTGGGGCCTTATGCTCGTCTCGCGGTTTAGTAAACCACGGTTAACGCGTAACCACGGTTTCGTTAACCATGGTTAACGACCGACCTTAACCGGTATGCTCGTCTTTAACCGTGGTTAAGTAAACCATGGTTAACTCAACCGTAATTAAGAGAATTTTATCTTGAAATTGAAAAATAATTAATGTTCAAAAAATATAATTAATTATTATTATAATTATTTTTTGTTTAAATTACCAATATTAGCATAGATTTTATTAAAAAACCCCAAAAATTATTAAATCAAGAATTGTTTTTCTAAAAATTTTTGGCCATAACTTTTTTTAAACACAGCAAAAAATTTTTAAATTTTGCAGATTAATAGAGGATTCTTGGGGCTATAGAATGATACCAAGAATGTTTAATTTGGATGCTTCAAGAAAAAGTTTGGTGCATTAAAATTGTCAAATTATTTTATTTATGGCCGTATGAACTGCAATAAAGCCAAAATTTCTTGGTAATGGTGCATTACAACCAATTGCGTTGTTATGCAACAAGCTACAAACAGCGGCAATGTTCTCACCTTTTTTAAAAAGCTATTCTATCAGTTTGGGCTTGTGCACATTTCTTAATGAAATTAAACTAATCCGTCAATAATATATATCAGAAACAAAAATAAAAGTCATATTCTTTTTCTGCATGTAAAATTACCTTAGAAAAAAATTATTTTTTTTATTTTACAATTTAAATTACTAAATAAATTTACGTTAACCACAACTCGAGTTGTGGTTAAGATTCCTTAAGAAATATTAAACCACGGTTAGATGAGCATACCAATTGGAAATAAACCACGGTTAGCGCCGTTAACCGTGGTTTAGCTCTAAACCGCGAGACGAGCATAAGGCCCCTGGTTTCATATGTTTCGTCCTATTTTTGTAACCAATAATATACTGTAGCTAGTTGGCATACAGTAAGCGGTAGGCTTTTTGGAAAAAGTTGCTACTGGATGTGCACCAGTGGAAATGCATGATAATCTGTCAGTAAAACAATCCGTCGGTTATGACAATCTGTCAGTGGACAATCCGTCAACAACAAAATTTGGACGAAATGTCCTTTGACGGAACGTCAGTCTACTGACGAATGTCCGTCACTGATGAATTGTCCGTCACTGATAAATTGTCCGTCACTGAATGATAGATTGTCTTCCTAAAGATTATCCACTGACGGATTGTCCGGATACCTTCAGTGGTGGGACCGCATTCCGGGAGTTTTTGCGCCGGAATTACACATTCTGGCATTATTTTATGACTTGCCGAATACCTCCATGGCATACACATTTAAAAATGGCATTTTTAGGCGAAAGCAAAACATTCAACTGGCTCAGCTGCTGGTGGTGGTGGACCATCAGTGCCGGCGCCAAACAATCGGAAGAAAACGCCAAATCAACAACAGCAAAAAGGAAACAGCGAATTGGGAGGAGAAGGAAGAGAAAATGGGGGGAAAAGAGAGCAAAATGGAGAAAAAGGAGTAGAAATGGAAAAAGAGGAAAAGAAAGTTGCAGTTGAACACCAACAAAAACAACAACAACATCAGCAAAAGCAAGAAGTTCAAGCAGTACAGCAGCAACAACAACAAAAGCAAATTTTGGTAGGAATGGAGATGAAGATGGATAACAACAAAAATGGAAAAATAAGGGAAGAGGTGGAAAAGGAAGGAAATAGCACTGGGGAAGGAGGAGGAGAGACGGAAGAGAAAGAGAGGAAAAGGAAAAATTCGACGGAAGGAAGAGGAGGAGGAGAGAATGAAGCAGAAAAGAAGAGAGAGGAACAGCAGCAAATTGACACTTTTTAAAATTTTGCCGATGCTAATTGCTAATGGACGTCGTAAATCCCCCGTCAAAATCCCAAAAATTAATGTCACAATTTTTCAAGGAGAAATTCATACACTCGATAGATAGCAAGCCATTTTTATGCATCCGATCGATTTAACAATTGAGAGGTTTTTCTTCATAAAATTGCATTTGATCACTGATTTGATTTATGATCGGTCCATCATTTCTTAATTAATTCATTGCTTCTTCTGCGGCTGATCATTGTTTTTGTTGTTTTGTCCGTCACTCATTTCGCCCTTTAGTGATGCTTTGTCCCGCTTCTTCTTTTTCTTCCGGTGGCGGAGACAATGGCCTAAATTAAACAAAATTTTAATAATTAAACAAAATCAAATGCCATTTTTTTATTTCTCACCCAATACAATTGGCGCAATTAAAAAGACTAATGACCACATTGTCCCAATTATTGTCAAAATTTTCATATTTCTTTTGCTGCTGAACCGCCACGGCCTCCCCAATAATTTTGCATCGTTTCATTATCCAATTGTCCCATCCCTTTGCTTTGGCCAATGTCAGCTTTTCCTTTGTGCATTCGTTCACCAATTCAAATGGCACAATTGACGGCGCTTGAACAGTAAAACGAATTTGGTAACTGACGGAAGAAATGGCATTGGCACGGAGAAAATGCTAAACAATTTGGAAAACAAAATCAGTGATTTGCTGAAAATGTGGTGCCACACCTCCTTGAAATCGTTGACCCAATTGGTGTTCCCTTGTTCGTTGTAATCAAAGCAATGCAATCGCTTCGGCATGCCATCTTTTCTCGGAGAGTGCAACCATTTGGACAGAATTTGGCCAGCATAAATTGTTGCATTTGGCCCATCAAAATCAGCACCAATCGCCTCGGGCAACAGATCAAATGAATGGATTGAAACCAATTGGTTGAGATCGGTGAAAATTGTCGGCCAAATTTGACGAAGCAAATGGTCCAAATCATCACCACAGGTAAAGCCCAAATGGCGAATGTTTGCCGAAAAAATTGGCAAAATTTCACAGGCCAAAACATCCCAAATCCGTTGGCAATCCGTGGTTTGTGAAGAAGAAACCCACAACTGTAAATTGATGCCTCTTTTGTCGAAAATTTGGTGATTTGAACGAAGAAAAGCGATGACGGAGTGATCGATGTACCTGAAAAAGGAATGCTTTTTTTGTGAGAGCTATGATTTTAATTACTCAATCTGAAGGCGCTTAAAGCGGATTTTGCTGTGCAACGGACGGTCGGGCAACGGAAATTCCGCAAATCCTCCGTCATCTAACCGTACAGCTAGTCTCGGTTTTGTTTCAATGTTCTTGTGAATTTTGATTTCTCTCCAAATTGTCAATTCGCTTTTGCCATCAAAATGTTTGTCCACCAAAGCATTGAAACGTGGCGAAAGCAATGCCAATTTAAGGCCGAGTTGGTGACGGTCAAAACAGGGCAAAATGTCCATCCAAACGTCGTTGCAAATCCAACTGATAAAATTGTGTTTGAAATCTTTATTTTTATATAATTAGAAACAAAGCGACGAAAATCACACATTTTATCCAAATAATTTTTGAATTTTGTTCGCCTTAAATTGTTGCTAATGTGCCCAAGGGGTTGGACAATGTGCCAATAGGAGGACTTGAGAAGCTCAAAAAACCAAGTTTTTTACAACATTTTTGGTAATAACTAGGGCTGGGAATTTTAGTGACTAAAAATCTCGAGGCGCTAGTGAAAAAGTTACCGTTTTTGAAAATTGTTTAAACTTTTTTTTGGTAAATTTTTTTTTGTTTAAAAAGTACTGAAACCAAGGTCGCTGATCACGAATATGACAATTATTTGGGCCTAATTAAGCAAATTTGGCGATAGTTATAAAGTGACAGAATTTGAATTTTATCAAAAACAAAAGGGGGGACCCTTTTATTTTGCAAAATTTTTTTTGAGACAAAAAATTGTGAATATACTTTTTATTCACCATAATTGTACTGTTTTAAAGCTTTAAAATGAGAGAAAATGGGATGGACAAAAGATAATAATAAGAGAAAGGTTATTTGATTTGAGTAATTTATGCATTTTTCTAATTGCCTTTGATTGTTCAGGCAAAACGGTGACCCAAAAAGACAGGCACAAACAGACAAAAGGCGAAAGAAAGAGTTGGGAAAACGGCAGAAATCAGATAACAAATAAAAACTTTATTATATGTAATTAAAAAAAGGTACATAAAAATATGGTGTTAATTAGGCTATTAGAGGGTAATAAAATCTATCCCACTTGAAAAGTGCTTTACATTGGACAACAGATAGAAGAGGCTGGAAAAGTTGGGAAATTTTGCGCAATTTTTGGCAAATATTAAAACTACCGGCAATTTTTTTTAATTTTAAAAATTACAGAGTCAATTTTTTTGTTGTTTGAGCTATTAAAAAATTCTTTAAAAAGTCATTGGCCTAGGAAAAATGGAGCAGCACAAATTTTTATCAGATTTTATTCTAGAATTTCCAACATTTTTTTAAATTAAAGTCTTTTTAAGTTCAAGGAAAATTATGATAACAAGGGCTGCCAAAAATATGTACAAAAAGTGGTCCAAATATGTACATAAATATGTATGAAAAATCCCAAAATATGTAAAAAATGAAAAATTAAGAAAAAGTTCAAAATATTTACCAAATATGTATAAAAGCCCGAAATATTTATAAAAACCCCGAAATATGTAAAAATATGTAAATAAAAGTCCCGCTTTTTGTTCGCAAACACAAAAAAGAAAGTGTTTTTCCTGCTAATTAGAGCATGGAGAATTCAGGAAAAAATATGTATTTATATAAAATTGTGCCTAAATTTTCTGCGCATTTAATACGCTTAGATAAGCACGAAAAAAGCATTTTCCGCTTGGTTTGGAGTGTCTACGATGACTTTTATAATGCCTATTTTTGTGCCTATTTCGCCATTTTTGACGACTTTTTCAGCATTTTTGGAAATTCCTTACCAAAATTGCAATAAAAATGAAAAATACACCCCTAAGAAGCGACCGACCTGAAAAAATTTCAAAAAATACACCCCTAAAAATTGAAAAAAATTTTCACAAAAATTATTCCCCAAAAATTAATTATTTTTTCTTCATAAATTTTTGTTTAAATAATTATTTTTATCGAAAACAACTTTAAAACAATTGAAATATAAGCAAATAATTTTTTTAAATTAATTTTTACTTGTTTTAATACCTAAAAGCGTTAATAAAATTTTTTTTTGCATATTTTAGTGCCTATTTAATGCCTATTTTGCGATTTTTTGTGCCTAAAAAAGGAAGCCCTAATCATTCGACAAAAAATTTTGTGTTATGCGTGGGTTGTCAAACGATCTGTAAAATTTGTAGCGGAGCACAGCTTGTTCCACAAATCCCATTCACTGAACTTTTTAAAAAATCATTGGATTTCTCAGGGATTTCCGCAAATTTCAAACAATTAGGGTATATATATATTTTTTTGCCTATTCTTTCCCGAGCTCCCAGTGGCCTAAAACGCATGAAAAACAATTTGTTTTTTGGTGGGTTGTTAAGCTACTTTTGGAGTTATCTTATTAGTGCCTATTTTCTTGGTTTTTATTTTTAAAGCCAAAAAATTTTGAAAAAAGCTATTTTTGCCTAATTGGCGTTATGGCCAAAATTTATTAACAAAAATGCAATAAAGAAAAATACAACCCTGACAAATGAGAATCGACACTAAATTTTCAGAAAAATATTTCGTAAATATTTATTAAAATATTTCTGGATTTTTAACAAATATTTATCCCAGCCCTAGTGATCAGCGATCCCGCAAATCTCCGCCTAAAAAATCAATTTTTTGTTGATTATTTTGTGCAAATCTCAAATTTATGTGTTTTTGTACATTTTTTGCCATCCAATTTATTTACCAATTGCAAGTTTTTTCTTCATAAAATGCATTTGAACACTAATAATTGAAGTATGGTCGGCCCATCATTTTCTTAATTAATTCATTTCTTCTGCGTCTGATCATTGTTTTTGTTGTTTTGTCCGTCACTCATTTGTCAGCAGAAGACGGGGCCCTTTTGTGATGTTTTGTCCGGCTTCTACTTCTGCTGCTGGTGGCGGAGACAATGGCCTTAATTAAGTGCAAAATTCAAATTTGGATATGTACAAAATCAAATTCTGGTGCCACCTTTTTTGAAGAAATTTTTATTTTATTTTCAAAAGTCATGAAAACATGTTTCCAAAGGTTTTCGGTGTCTCTGATCATGAATCTGGCACCCATTTTGACCAGCTCCGAACACCGGACCCAAATTCGAACAAAAAGTCAAAAACTCAAATTTTTCGGTTTTAAGATTATTGGTCAACCATTTTTTAAATTCACGGAAATGAACTGAAAGTCATCAGTGCTTCAATAAAAAAAATCATTTTTAGACTAAGAATAAAAAATCGAAAATTTTGAATTTTCAACTTTTTCTTCGAATTTGGATCCGGAATTCGGAATTGGTCGAAATTTAGTGATCAGCGACCAGAAAACCATTGGAAACATGTTTTCATGACTTTTTAAAACAAAAAAAATTTCTTTGGGGACCAGAGCCCTACTATTACACAAATGTCTTTTTTTTAAATTGCTCACCCAATGCAATTAGTGTCACCAACAAGCCAAAAGAACACATTGTTACAATTGATGTTCCAATTTTCTTCCCAAAGGACCGCCGCGGTCTCCCCAATAATTTTGCATCGTTTCATTATCCAACTGTTGTCCTCCAAGTCATATCCGTTTTCTTTGGCCAATGTCAGCTTTTCCTTTGCCAATTCATTCACCAATTCAAATGGCACAATTTCCATTGATGGCATACGAACAGAAAAATGAATTTGGTAACTGACGGAAGAAATGGCATTGGCACGGAGAAAATGCTAAACAATTTGATTGAAAACAAAAATCAGTCATTTGCCGAAATGTGGGACCACACCAGCAGGGATGGCACAGAATCAGGGCTGGACGTAATTACGGATTACGTATTACGGAAATTACGGCCTTTTTGGAGTTACGGGTTACGGATTTTTGGGATTTTCCGTAATTTTGATCCGTAACTGGCTTTTTAGATTATTTTTCGAGACGATTTCTTGTAAGATTATTTTTTATAAAATGAATTTTTTTCCTATTTTTATTAAAAGGCTACCCATATTTCGATTTAATCTGACTTATTTTGGTAATTTGTAGTATTATTAACATACATAAAAGGGGGGGGGGGGAGGCTAGCAAAGAGGAAAAGAGGAAATGCTAAAAATTTGGCTATTTTTTAAATATTAGTTCCAAAATCTTAGTCATTTTCTATTTTGGGATTTTTACCTCAAAAAAACAAGCAGATCTTTTATTCTGATCAAAACTAATCTTAACAATTTTTTGATTGGATTTTTTAAATTAAAAAAAAAAGTTTTTTTTTGAAAATTACGGATTACGCCAAATTACGGCCTTCTTGGACCTCCGTAATGACGGATTACGGATGGCCGTAACTGAAAATATTGCCGTAATTACGGATTTCCGTAATTGAAAATCAGTTACGTCCAGCCCTGCACAGAATTTAATTTCCGAAATTTTTTGATAAAATTCGGAATTTTCAAAAATTTAAATGCGCATCATATTCAGGCGCGTAACGTAAAACTTTCCTTGAATTTTCTTAATAAAATTTTTTTTTTTTTGATTTACGCTAGGTAACTAAATTTTTAGGCTAGATAATTAAATTTTTATTATTTTTTAAAATTAAAAGTAAAATTTGCGGCGATGTTTTGTCCTGCCCTCCCCCCCCCCCCCTCCGCACCACACACCTTCTTGAAATTGTTGACCCAATCAAAGTCCGCTTGTGCGTTCAAATCTTTGAAACAACGTAATCGCTTCGGTTGGCCATCTTTTCGCGGAGAGTGCAACCATTTAGACAACATTTGGCCAGCAGAAATTGTTGCATTTGGCCCATAAAAATCACCACCAGTCGCAATTGCCTCGGGCGACAGACCAAATGAATAGATTGAATTCAATTGATCAAGGTCGGTGAGAATTGTCGGAGAAATGAGACGACGCAAATGGTCCAAATCAACACCACGGGAAAAGCCCAAGTGGCGAATATTTGCCGAAAAAATTGGCCAAATTTCACGAACAAAAATGTCCCAAATTGGCTGGCCATCCGTGGTATGTGCGGAAGGAATTAACAAATATAAATCGGTGCCTCTTTTGTCAAAAATTTGATGATTTGAACGAAGAAAAGCGAAGACGAAGTGATCAATGTACCTGAAAATGGAATGAATGTTTTTATTCCAATATAAAAGTGGTTTTTTAAATTACTCAATCTGAAAATGCTTAAAACGGATTTTGCTGGGCAACGGGACGGTCCGGCAACAGAAATATTAAAGAATTGGCTTCGTCGATAATCGCAGATAATTCTGGTCCTGTCGCCGTTGTTGTTGTTGTTGTTGTGACACTGTCCCGAATTTCGATTTCTCTCCAAATTGTCAATTCGCTTTTGCCATTGAAATGTTTGTCCACCAACGCATTGAAACGTGGCGAAAGCAATGCCAATTTAAGGCCAAGTTGGGCATGGTCAAAGGATGGGAAAATGTCCATCCAAACGTCGTTGCAAATCCAACTGAAATTGTTGAAAAACAGTTTAGCTAAATAAATGATGAATTTATGGCCTTTAAAAAATGCCTTACCGTCGGTTCATTTTTTGGCAATTAGCACAATTTGGCCGAGTTATAAATGATGTCACACAAATAGCAGAATAATTAATTGCGTTGGATAAAGCTTGGTTGTTTAGGGGTTTCCTATTTTTTACGGATTTTATTTTATGAAAAAACACAAAAATCACATTTTATCCAAACAATTTTTGAATCTGTTCGCCTTAAATTGTTGCCAATGGGCCAGGGACGGTCCCAGGATTTTGGCTTAGGGGGGGGGGGCAATTTTCTTTTTTTTTTTGCTTCTCAGACCATTTTTTTTGCTGGCAAAATTTTTATATTTTTTTAATGCGGTTTGTTAACGAATTTTTTCCAAACAAAATGACGCATTTTGCGATTTTGAGCAATTTTTAGGAGATTTTCATCAAAAAATGCGATTTTTTGGAAAATTTGGGTGAGAAGCTAGGTCTGGGGGGGTACCACCAAGGAAAATCTAAAATTTTCAGCAAAAATATTTTTTTTCCTTAAAAATTTCGGGTGCGGAGGGGCCTTGGGGGGACACGTATTCCGCGTACCCCCCCCCTGGGACCGTCCCTGCAATATTGGCCCGAGGGGTTGGTTGGACAATTTGCCAATGGGAGTCAGATGGAAAATTTTTGACAGAAAATTATTCAAAACTTCACCAAAAATGAAACCAAATTTTAAAATTTGATATCATTCAATAAGTCCCAACTGTTTTCTATTAGCCTATAAAGTTTCAAAAGTTTCGTTAAATTTCAAATTGTATCTGATCATAAAAGAATTTTAGAAAAATAATAAAATTTTCAAACAACAAATTATTTATCCTAATGAATAGGGATGCAATTTATAGGCACTAAAAACCGCCAAAATAGGTAGGCTTTAGGCTCTAAAAAATCCCCAAAATAGGCACTAAAAAATGGAAAATAGGCACTAAAAATCCTCAAATTTAGTGGTGTAAAATGACAAAATTTTATTCAAAAAGCAAAATATTATGCCAAATCATTATTGAGATTCACATTGCAAATAAGTAACATTTCAAGATTTTCGGGCGATAGACGTGAGCGATTGTCAGTCAAAATAGATTTGTAAACTGAAAATGATCGTTCAACATCACATGAAGTCAAGGGAGCGTATTTGTAAAGTGAAATCAGATTGGGGGGCATACCGAAATTGATTTTTTGACCAGAAAGAATAATTGAATATTAATCACTAAAGAATTCTAAACAAATATTTTTAAATTAATTAAGCAATTTCCGGATTTTATTTTCCGAGATTTCTTTATTCTATGCAAAGATTTTCGTTTTTATTGCATTTTTTGTTAACAAATTTTGGGCAAAACGCCAAAATAGGCAAAAATAGGCTCTTTCAAAATTTTTTAGGCTTTTTAGGCGCTAAAAATAAAAGCCTAGAAAATAGGCACTAATAACTCGAAAAGTAGCTTAACAACACCCGAAAAAAACATGTTTTTCGTGCGTTTCAGGCCATGGGGAGCTCAGGAAAAAAATAGGCTTTTGCCTAAAAATTGCATCCCTACTAATGAACCAAAGACCGTGAATGTCGAGGCTCCCAAAAAAACCAAGTTTTTTACATTTTGACGGTCGGGGTCAGTTCGCCGCGGACTGTTTCGCCGCCGCCAATTTTGAAATTTTATAACTTTTTTCTTAGTCTGTTAAAGTTAGCAAATCTGGCATCGTTTGAAAGCTCTATTTGTGCTTAACATTTTCATGTAAAAATAGAAATAAAACATCTAAGTATAAAAAAGTTATGGCAAACGGCGCCGAAAAAGCCATGAAAAAGTCAATTTTTGAGGTTTTTTGGCCATAACTTTTTTGTAAACTGACGAAATTTTTTGAAATTTTGCGTGCTAATAGAGAATAAGGAGAGATATCGAATGATACCAAAAATTTCTAATTTGGTTGCTAATGAGAAAAGTTATTAGCAACGGCGGCGAAAGGGTCGGCGGCGAACCGGGCGGTTCCCTTTTTGACTAATATGTCAACGACAAGCAGAAAAAAGGAAGAATGGCAGTGCATTGGAATAGAAGGAACGCAATAGGAAGAGAATATTTGCAAAATGATGACCATTTGCCGGGCATTTTACCTTACCCTCCACCCCCAAATCAATCAAATAAATAATCAATTGGACGGATAATTTTTATTAGAAATTTTGTTTGTCAATCAAATCCAACATTTGTTGGTATAATTCGAAAGCTTAACATGTTTAAATGCTGTTTTTAAGCTAATTGTTTCGCGATTCGACAATTACCAAAAAAGTTTGTACATATAATGTGAAAATTGCGAAAAAAATTCGAAATTTTTTAGTTTTTCTTACATAATTAGTAGTGAACGCGTTTTTAGTTTTTTAATTATTTAATTCTGCAGCTTTATTTCCACGATAAATGCACGAAAAACGGCTCACTGTGTTTCGTCACTGAACTTTTCGTCACTGAAATAATTTTTTTTTAAATAAACACTATGCCATAGTTTATAATTTTTTTAGCCAAAACTAGGGTTCGAGCCCCGTGGGCGGGGGTGGCTTTTCACAGGGGCGGGGGATTGCGGGGGTCAGAGTCGCGGGGGCGGGGACGGGGGTGACCAAATGACTCGCCCCCGGGGACGGGGGCGGGGGTTTGCGTTTAATTAGCTCCAAAAAATTCACAAAAATTATTTTTTTTTTTTGAATGATGTGTTTGGCTCCACAATTCCTTTATTCGGTATATCGCCTCGATTTAATTTTTTTTTGGTATAATTGCACAGATTTTGTCTAAAAAATGACCAAATTTAGGGATTACAAATATGCCAAAAATAGTCAATTTTCATGGGTATTTTTGTCTATTAATCCAGGGTTGCAAAATTGCTTCAAATATTTTTACAATTTATTCGTTCTTTTGGGGAGGGAATAAGCAAATCGTAAAATTCAGTGCATTCGGGATCACTAAATCAGATTTTTAACATTTTTTGCGGCACATTTTTCCAAAAAACTTGGTGAATGCGCGATGTGAGAGGTCCGGCGGTGCCGGTAGGCGCCGCCGGGAAAATTTTTCTTTAAAGATATGTGAATTTTGCTAGAAATTAGCCAAATTTTTCAGAAATTTTCCTCTTTTAGTTGAAAATAAGGCATTACCCCCAAATCAGAACATTTCTTAGAAATAAGAACATAAAGAAAAACCCTGTATTAATTGGAAAAAATAAATAAAATCAAAAGAAAACGTCAGCCGGTGTTGAACTCATAACAAAAAGGGCTGTTAATGTTGAAGCACTCGTGGTGCGACTTTTGGGGATTTGCAACTTGGGGACCCGACATTTGGGGACCCGACTTTTGGGGATCCCGACATTTGAGGACCCGACTTTTGGGGACCCGACACTTAGGGAACCCGACATTTGGGGATCCCGACATTTGGCGACCCGACTTTTGGGGACCCGACACTTAGGGAACCCGACATTTGGGGACCCGACATTTGGGGACCGAACGACATTTGAGCAAAAGGCACTTAGGGAAACCACGGACATTTGGCGACCCGACTTTTAGGGACCCGACATTTGGGGATTTTAATAAAACAAAAAAATATATTAAAAAAATTTAATTTCAAGCCCAAAATCGTCTGCTTTAGCCAGAGTTAATTCCATTGCAAGAAAAAATTAAATAATATTTAAAAAATTAACTCTGTTTCCGGACAAATAATATTTTAAAAATTAACTCTGTTTCCGGACAAATAATATTTTAAAAATTAACTTTTTTTCCGGACTCACCGCGAGGAGGTAGCAGAATTTTGAGCCCATACTAACCACAATACAATAGACAAAATCACAATACACTTTTATGTACAGTATACCCTTTTTCAACTTTTAATGAGTTGGACAAAACTCAAGGGATAAGAATTCGAGAACGGAAGAAAACATACCGAGAAAATGATTTGGCTAGTTGAAGGCTTTGATGCCATTGAGAACCCAAACGATGATGAGATTCTTGCTCATCTCAGATCTTTGCAATACAAACTTATGCTCAATGATTTTGAGAATTGGGACGACCCAAATGGTGATTAATTCTGTTTTCACATCCCGCCGTTGGCCCTTGGTAAAGGCACTTTAAAGAAAAGTTGAAAAAGGGTGTACTGTACTTAAAAAATGTATTGTGACTTGTCTATTGTTTGTGGTTAGTATGGGCTCAAAATTCTGCTATTTCCTCGCGGTGAGTTCGGAAACAGAGTTAATCTTTAAATATTATTTAATTTTTTTTTGCAATGGAATTACCTCTGGCTAAAGCAGACGTAATTTTGTCTAATTTTGGGCTTAAAAGTAAATTTTTAAATAATTTTTTTTGTTTTATTAAAATCCCCAAATGTCGGGTCCCTAAATGTCGGGTTGCCAAATGTCGGTGGTTTCCCTAAATGCCTTTTGCTCAAATGTCGTTCAGTCCCCAAATGTCGGGTCCTCAAATGTCGGGTTCCCTAAGTGTCGGGTCCCCAAAAGTCGGGTCCCCAAATGTCGGGTCCCCAAATGTCGGGTTCCCTAAGTGTCGGGTCCCCAAAAGTCGGGTCCCCAAATGTCGGGATCCCCAAATGTCGGGTCCCCAAGTTGCAAATCCCCAAAAGTCGGGTAGCCGAAGCACTAACCACTAATCCACAACTATATTTAAAAATGAAAATAAAATGCACTTTATTTCATAAAATTTGTCAAATGGATAAAAAAAATTCAAAATTTATAAATCTTTTGCCTTTTATCCACGATTATGTCATTCTCAGGGGTGTATTTTTCACTCCCGCGCCCCCGCGGGGGTGAAGGTCGCGGGGCCGGGGGATGCGGGGGTCTGAATCACGGGGACGGGGACGGGGGTTAGCCCCAAAAACTTGTCCCGTCCCCGGGGACGGGGGCGGGGCTCGAACCCTATTGAAAAGCATCAGTTTTCCTTTTTCTTTTATTAAATATTTTATATAATAAAAGATGGGATAAATAAGGAAGGGATGCAAGACAAATTTTCTATTGTCTCTCCATTTCATTTATTTTCTCTTATTTCTTTTACTTTTCCGCTTACTCTCTCTTTTTTCCACTACCTCCCTCTCCCAAACACACGCACGCGTCCAACAGACTGCTGCTGCACAGCAGCACGCGTCTGTTCACTGTATGCTCCTCGCACCCGCCGCTGCCCGCGTAGACAGACAATCAGACAGTGCACTATTTCCCACTTTTCCCTCGCACTAATTTTTTCAATTCATTTTTTAACGGAAAAATAAAAAAACGCCACACATATTCAAACCATGGACACATAATACAAACACTCAACTTTAATAATTAGGACGAGCGCTGGGCGCCGCTTCGCGGCGCCAACCGCTCGGGGTTTTTTCAGATATTTTAAAATAAATTTGATAGAGAGTTTAATTAATTAATTTGTTTTTTATCCAGGTCACATTTCTCTCCTCTTTATCTCCATTTCTCTTCCTGTCTCTTTCTTTTGTCTCTGTGACATCCTTTCACCCAATCTCTCTCTCCCATCCCTCTCTCCTCTTTTCTCTTTCTATCTCTCTCTCTCTCTCCCTCTCTCTTCCTTTCACGTTCTCTATCTTCTCTCTCTTCCTTTCTCCCCCTCTGTTAATCTCCCCTTTCTCTCTATCTCTCTTCCTTTCCTTTCACTCTCTCTCTCGCTCTCTTTGTCTCTAACTTTTCACTTTTTGTTTTAATTTCTCTCTTCCCCTCTCTCTCTTCCTTTCTCCTCTCTGTCAATCTATCACTTTGACTTCTCTTTGCTCCCTCTCTTGTTTTTCTCTGACTTCCCCATCCATCTCACTCACTCTTAAATCTCACTCTTTCTCTCCCTATCTTTCTCTCCCTCGGAGTTTGCCTTTAACTCTCTCTCTCTCTTTCTTTTTCTCTCAAACTTCTCTTTCTCTCCTCTCAGTCAGTCTCTCTCCCTTTCCATTCCTTCCTCTCTGTTATACTCTTTCTCGCTCTCTCTCTCTCTCTCTTCTTTCTCTCTCTCGCTCTCTCTTTTCTCTCTCTCTCCTTCCTTTGTTCTCTTCCTTTTCCTCTCTTCTTATTCTCTATTTGTTTATCTCACTCACACTTTCCCTTCTTTCTTTTAATTTCATAATAATTTTCTCATTTTCAGCTTCTTTGTTTTTTCTAAGGTTTTCGCTTCAAAAAATAATCCATTCAAAATGTGACATACATACGGAGTCACACATCAAATTAGTATAGTTAATTTCAGTGACGAAACGTTCGGCCACCAATTTTTATTTGTTTATTTTTTTTCGGGCGGGACACCAATTCCGAAGGATTACCAACAAAAAGATACAAAAACTTCATCAATTCCCTTTTCATGGCTATAAAAATGTTTGTTTTTTCGATTTGCCTCGCATTTGAAAAATAATAAAAGTTTCTAACGCAATAATTCTGCAATTATTCTTCTCTTTGTGACGACGACATCATTCGTAACTCGGCAGCAAATTGTGCTAATTGCCAAAAAATGAATCGACGGTAATTTGTATAACGCTTGGCCAGCAGTTGCATTTGGCCCATCAAAATCATCACCAATTGGATCAGGCAACAAAGCACCGGAATAGATTGAAATCAATTGGTTGAGATCAGTGAGAATTGTTGACGAAATGAGACGACGTAAATTGTCCAAATGATCACCACCGGTAAAGCCCAACTGGCGAATGTTTGGCGAAAAAATTGGCCAAATTTCACGAACAAAAATGTCCCAAATCGGCTGCTCATCCGTGGTGTCTGGTGATGGAATCAACAAATTTAAATCGGTGCCTCTTTTGTCAAAAATTTGCTGATTTGAACGAAGAAAAGCGATGACGGAGTGATCGATGTACCTGAAAATGGAATGAATGCTTTTATTGCCATAAAGCTTTGATTTTTAATTACATAATCTGAAGGTCGCTAAAGCGAATTTTGCTGCGCAACGGACGGTCGGGCAACGGAAATGTCACAGAATTGGCAGCGTCCATAGAGAGAAATTGTGGTGCCGAAACTATGAGACTGTACTTACGACAAATTGTGATTTGTCTCCAAATTGTCAATTCGCTTTTGCCGTTGAAATGTTTGTCCACCAACGCATTGAAACGTGGCGAAAGAAGTGCCAATTTGAGGCCAAGTTGAGGACGGTCAAAACAGGGGAACATGTCCATCCAAACGTCATTGCAAATCCAACTGAAATTGTGGGAACAGTTTATTGTTAGTTAAATAAATGACGAATTTGTGTGAATTTTAAAATCCTTTTACCGTCGGTTCATTTTTGTGGCAATTAACAGAATTTGGCCGAGTTCCGAATGATGTCGTCGTCACAAAGGGAAGAATTATTGCGTTAGAAACTTTTATTATTTTTCAAATGCGCGGCAAATCGAAAAAACAAACATTTTTATAGTCATGAAAAGGGAATTGATGAAGTTTTTGTATCTTTTTGTTGGTAATCCTTCGGAATTGGTGTCCCGCCCGAAAAAAAATAAACAAATAAAAATTGGTGGCCGAACGTTTCGTCACTGAAATCCTAATTATTAAAGTTGAGTGTTTGTATTATGTGTCCATGGTTTGAATATGTGTGGCGTTTTTTTATTTTTCCGTTAAAAAATGAATTGAAAAAATTAGTGCGAGGGAAAAGTGGGAAATAGTGCACTGTCTGATTGTCTGTCTACGCGGGCAGCGGCGGGTGCGAGGGGCATACAGTGAACAGACGCGTGCTGCTGTGCAGCAGCAGTCTGTTGGACGCGTGCGTGTGTTTGGGAGAGGGAGGTAGTGGAAAAAAGAGAGAGTAAGCGGAAAAGTAAAAGAAATAAGAGAAAATAAATGAAATGGAGAGACAATAGAAAATTTGTCTTGCATCCCTTCCTTATTTATCCCATCTTTTATTATATAAAATATTTAATAAAAGAAAAAGGAAAACTGATGCTTTTCAATAGGGTTCGAGCCCCGCCCCCGTCCCCGGGGACGGGACAAGTTTTTGGGGCTCACCCCCGCAACCCCCGCCCCCGCGACCTTCACCCCCGCGGGGGCGCGGGGGTGAAAAAGACATCCCTAAGAATGACATATTCGTGTTTTCGGGCGGGACACCAATTCCGAAGGATTACCAACAAAAAGATACAAAAACTTCATCAATTCCCTTTTCATGGCTATAAAAATGTTTGTTTTTTCGATTTGCCTCGCATTTGAAAAATAATAAAAGTTTCTAACGCAATAATTCTTCCCTTTGTGACGACGACATCATTCGGAACTCGGCCAAATTCTGTTAATTGCCACAAAAATGAACCGACGGTAAAAGGATTTTAAAATTCACACAAATTCGTCATTTATTTAACTAACAATAAACTGTTTCCACAATTTCAGTTGGATTTGCAATGACGTTTGGATGGACATGTTCCCCTGTTTTGACCGTCCTCAACTTGGCCTCAAATTGGCACTTCTTTCGCCACGTTTCAATGCGTTGGTGGACAAACATTTCAACGGCAAAAGCGAATTGACAATTTGGAGACAAATCACAATTTGTCGTAAGTACAGTCTCATAGTTTCGGCACCACAATTTCTCTCTATGGACGCTGCCAATTCTGTGACATTTCCGTTGCCCGACCGTCCGTTGCGCAGCAAAATTCGCTTTAGCGACCTTCAGATTATGTAATTAAAAATCAAAGCTTTATGGCAATAAAAGCATTCATTCCATTTTCAGGTACATCGATCACTCCGTCATCGCTTTTCTTCGTTCAAATCAGCAAATTTTTGACAAAAGAGGCACCGATTTAAATTTGTTGATTCCATCACCAGACACCACGGATGAGCAGCCGATTTGGGACATTTTTGTTCGTGAAATTTGGCCAATTTTTTCGCCAAACATTCGCCAGTTGGGCTTTACCGGTGGTGATCATTTGGACAATTTACGTCGTCTCATTTCGTCAACAATTCTCACTGATCTCAACCAATTGATTTCAATCTATTCCGGTGCTTTGTTGCCTGATCCAATTGGTGATGATTTTGATGGGCCAAATGCAACTGCTGGCCAAGCGTTATACAAATGGTTGCACTCTCCGAGAAAAGATGGCATGCCGAAGCGATTGTGTTGCAAAGATTACTCCGAACAAGGGAACACTGATTGGGTCAACAATTTCAGTGAGGTGTGGCCATAATTTCGACAAATAACTGATTTTTTTACCCCAAATTGTTTAGCATTTTCTCCGTGCCAATGCCATTTCTTCCGTCAGTTACCAAATTCATTTTTCTGTTCGTTCGCCGTCAATGCAAATGGTGCCATTTGAATTGGAGAACGAATGGACAAAGGAAAAGCTGACATTGGCCAAAGAAAACGGAAATGACTTGGAGGATAACAGTTGGATAATGAAGCGTTGCAAAATTGGGGAGACCGTGGCTGTTCAGCTTCAGAAGGATGAAAATTGTAACAGTGTGTTCTTTTGCCTTTTTAGTGGCAATAATTGCATTGGGTGAGCAATTAAAAAAGACATTTAACTTTTTTTAAATAATTAAAATTGCGCCTAATTAAGGCCATTGTCTCCGCCACCGGCAGAAGAAGGACAAGAAGCGGGACAAAGCATCACAAAAGTGGCGTCTTCTGCTGACAAATGAATGACGGTCAAAACAATAAAAACAATGATCAGTAGAAGAAGAAGAAATGGATTAATTAAGAATGATCGATCGATCATAATTTCTCAGTGATCAAATGCATTTTATGAAGAAAACCTCTCCATTTCGGTAAATAAATTGGATGTATAAATTGGCAAAAAAAATGTACAAAAACAAAATTTTAAGATTTGCACGAAATATCAACAAATTTCTGGTCCCGTATTATTTTTTTTATCTATCTTAGTAGAGAAAAACTGAATTTACTTCGGTGCGTTTAACTTTTTTCTATACATTAAATCCGCTTCAAATAAGGAATTGTTCAATCGCTTTTTTAAAGAAAATAATCGCTTTTATTTAGGAATGATATCAAGATTGTCCAATTTGGTTGGCAAAAACCTTAAAAATAATTTCCAAAATCGTCATTTTTAATTTTTTGTACAAAAATAAAATATTCATGTTGCACAACGGATTCGAACCTCCGCCCTCCTCCTCCCTTTGTCCCTTTATACCCATTTCGACCCAATTCGAACTCTGAACCCGGATTCGTACGAAATCTCAAAATTCAATTTTCAAAAAATTCACATTTATGCAATAAAAACGGCCAAATTGACAAATTAATTTTTTTTTAAATGATTCCAAGTTTTTTTGTTGTTATGCTCCGTTAAATATTTCAGGGAGATCCGAAAACCCTAAAATGGCTTGAAAGCGGGAAAATTTTTGAAAAAAATTCCTAGGGGGTTTTAAAAAATTTTGCGTGAAGACGAATATGGCGTAAATTTGCTACAAAATGTAAAAAACTTCATGTCTCTGCGACTTCTTCTGTACGCACAGAATCTCGAAAACCCTCCAAAATATGGATTTATAATGCATCAAAAAAGGAATTTGTTTTGCGCAACATTTTGCCAATGCTCCGCGACGCCATTCGTTATATGTATTTGGACATCATCGCTTTTGCCGTCTGCACGAATTGGCCCCGTCATTGCTCAGCGATTGTCCGGCACTTGGCTTAGTCTCTTTCAATGATGCCATTCCCCCCGCTTTTCCACCCGATGAAAGTGCCAATGCGTCGGATGGCCATGCGGTGGCCAAATGGTTGTTCACGCCCCGTTCGGATGGTGTGCCGAAGTGGCTCGGATACTCTTTGAATTCATCGGCGGATCAATGGTCGGCAATGATGGATCAGCTTAAAGCGGTGATTATCCCTATTTAATTAGCTTTTCTATGATTTTTTTGTCCCATTTTAGGCATTTTCCAATGCTTCTTCTCCGGTTTCTTTTTGCATTTGTTTTCGCTTTCCGCCGTCTCCGCATGACTTCATTGTGCCATTTGATCTGATCAACGAAGTTACTGGAGAACGATTGTTACTCGTACAATCACCAAATGCTTTTTTGCTCTTCCCTTTTCCAATTATTTGTTTAAAGAATTCAAAGCTCGACAGAACTCAATTGACATTTGGATCAATGACGTCGGATACGACGATGGGTGAACAATTTTTAAAATGCCAATGATGAGTTATAACTGCAATTGAATCATCGTTTTTTTTTCAGTCTTCTCGACGCCGCTTCTCCCGGGCCGAGTGATCAGCAGAAGAAAGATGCATGAATTAATTAATTGATCAATTATTGATTAATTAATGCGATTATGTGACCGAAATGATTTGATATTACGGCAATGGTGTGGAATTGCGGTCCCGACGAAAAAAAATGTTAAAAATTTCGCAAGTATTTATTCTAGGCTTAAAAATGTGCTGATAACGAATCTGAACTCAGATTTAAAAAATCAATGATTTTTATCTATGATTTTTCATCTATTACTTGATTTTTTTTCAAAATTTTTAAGAAAATTAGTCAGGCGTAAAAACTAATATATAGATGTCGTAGAGCCTAAAAAGGGCTTTCGAATGAGCTATTGAGTGTATGGAAAAGTCAAGTTTTCAATTTTTTTACGATTTTTTGAAATTTAATTATTAATCCCTAGGGGTCATATGAGACGGGCGTCTGAGGTTCGAGTCCGCTTGGCTGCTTTTTATGACACTTAATGAAAAATCATAGACAAAATAAAGGTACCTGCATAATTAGAGCTCAGATTCATGAGCAGAGTTTTTTTAACCCTAAATTCATTGCTAAACTTTTTTTAAAAATAATTTAAACAAATCGAGAAAAAACAAGTAGTTGATGAAAAATCATAGATAAAAATCATTGATTTTCAAAATCTGAGCTTAGATTCGTTAACAGCGCATTTTTTAAGCCTAGAAAAAATTCTTGCGAAATTTTTAACATTTTTTTTCGTCGGGACCGCAATTCCACACCATTGCCGATATTACATTGTGTTATTGTTATTACTTAATTATGTGATTGTTTGGATGTGTTTGACCTATGCTTGCTCACCGAAAATTCGTCCATTTCCTTTGTATTTTATGTGTTATGTAATTAGATAATTCAATTAATTGTGAGTAATCGTTGATAAAATTGCTAATGATAAAATGGATTTGATTTAAATGTGTGTGGCGCAAACACAATATGGGACTCTGTTCTCATGCATTCCAATCACTGGGACTCAAATCTCTGGCATTCCAATCATTGAGACTCAATTTTACGGCATTTCAATCACTGGGACTCAACCCACCAACATTCGAATCACCGTCACTCAATCTCTCCTCCAATCTTAGGCATCACATTCATTTGGACTCAAACTTCCAATTATTCGTCGGCATACACTTCCTTCCTTTTTTTTTGTTTGAAGGCGGGTTTCTTATGGCAAAACATTTCTTGGCATTAAATCATCTTTCAAGACTTAATCCCAACAATCCTCGGCATTTCAATCATTTGGACTCAATCTCACATATTCTTCAACATTCCTATCACTGGTACTCAGTCTCACCAATTCTTCGCATTCCAATTTTTTGTTTACGTTTTGGCACAACATTTGGCATTTTCCTCGTCTTTCTCTATTTCTTCAATTTTTTACTAAACAAAATTAAAAAACACAAAACTCTTTAACTATCAAATTGTTTGCTCTTTAACAATAACAAAAAACTTTTACACAATTAACAAATTCAAACGAAAAATGCGAACAAAAAAATTATTAATAATGTAGAAAAATAAAAAGTAAAGTCTCTCACATACAAAACAGGAAGGCAAAGCATTAGTTTTCTTTTATCTTTTATTAAATATTTTATATAATAAAAGATGCGGTCGGGGTCGTTTTCGCGTGGCCGTTTTCGCGTGGCCGTTTTCGCGTGGCCGTTTTCGCGTGGCCGTTTTCGCGTGGCCATTTTCGCGTGAGGGCCATTTTCGCGTGGCCGTTTTCGCGTGGTTGCATATAAGCGAATTTTTTATTTTTTTTATATTTTGAAAAAATTTTTCACTCCCGTTTTACTTCGGGTGCTTAATTCAATCTATTTAAGTGAATTTTATAAATTAATACTGACAAATTATTATACAGTCTAATAATTTTTCACGGTCTAATGCTTTGCTGGTATTAGTGTAGACTAGAGACCGGACAACTGGGGTCGGAGGGATCCCGAGTCGGGATCCCGACTGAATCCCGATCAATCCCGAACATTTTGGAAAATCGCTCGGGACGGATCCCGAGGTCGGGATCCCGAATAAATCCCGCGGGATCCCGAACATTTTGGAAAATCGCTCGGGACGGATCCCGAGGTCGGGATCCCGAATAAATCCCGCGGGATCCCGAATAAATCCCGCGGGATCCCGAACATTTTGGAAAATCGCTCGGGACGGATCCCGAGGTCGGGATCCCGAATAAATCCCGCGGGATCCCGATCCCGTCCGGTCTCTAGTGTAGACTCGCCATCCCAAATGCAATTTGGTATAAACTTGTTTTCTCTCTTTCTGGCAGGCTTATTTATCATAAATTTAAAAAATTTCCAACCCCTATTACAGAATTTTTTCTATCCCCGCCCCCCAAAAAAGAAAAAAAGAAAAGAAATGTCGTGATGCCGATGGTCGGATTCTGTGTCTCATTCACGTTGTCAATACTTGAAGTTGTTAATCTTTACATGCATAAAAATGAGGACGCTTTTGAGTAAATAAAAGCAAAAAATTGTCTGAAATCGGGTTCGGGATTCGAAATAGGTCAAAATGAATGTTCGGCACACATCCCGACCAATTTTAGTCCTAAACAGGCACTCACGCGAAAACGGCCACGCGAAAATGGGCCCCACGCGAAAACGGCCACGCGAAAACGTACTGGCCCCTAAAAGATGGGATAAATAAGGAAGGGATGCAAGACAAATTTTCTATTGTCTCTCCATTTCATTTATTTTCTCTTATTTCTTTTACTTTTCCGCTTAACTCTCTCTTTTTTCCCACTACCTCCCTCTCCCACACACACGCACGCGTCCAACAGACTGCTGCTGCACAGCAGCACGCGTCTGTTCACTGTATGCTCCTCGCACCCGCCGCTGCCCGCGTAGACAGACAATCAGACAGTGCACTATTTCCCACTTTTCCCTCGCACTAATTTTTTCAATTCATTTTTTAACCAAAAAAACAGGCCACACATATTCAAACCATGGACACATAATACAAACACTCAACTTTAATACCTAGGATTTCAGTGACGAAACGTTCGGCCACCAATTTTTATTTGTTTATTTTTTTTCGGGCGGGACACCAATTCCGAAGGATTACCAACAAAAAGATACAAAACAAAAACATTCATCAATTCCCTTTTCATGGCTATAAAAATGTTTGTTTTTTCGATTTGCCTCGCATTTGAAAAATAATAAAAGTTTCTAACGCAATAATTCTTCCCTTTGTGACGACGACATCATTCGGAACTCGGCCAAATTGTGTTAATTGCCACAAAAATGAACCGACGGTAAAAGGATTTTAAAATTCACACAAATTCGTCATTTATTTAACTAACAATAAACTGTTTCCACAATTTCAGTTGGATTTGCAACGACGTTTGGATGGATATTTTGCCCTGTTTTGACCGTCCTCAACTTGGCCTCAAATTGGCACTTCTTTCGCCACGTTTCAATGCGTTGGTGGACAAACATTTCAACGGCAAAAGCGAATTGACAATTTGGAGACAAATCACAATTTGTCGTAAGTACAGTCTCATAGTTTCGGCACCACAATTTCTCTCTATGGACGCTGCCAATTCTGTGACATTTCCATTGCCGGACAGTCCGTTGCCCAGCAAAATTCGCTTTAGCGACCTTCAGATTATGTAATTAAAAATCAAAGCTTTATGGCAATAAAAGCATTCATTCCATTTTCAGGTACATCGATCACTCCGTCATCGCTTTTCTCCGTTCAAATCAGCAAATTTTTGACAAAAGAGGCACCGATTTAAATTTGTTGA
This sequence comes from Heterodera schachtii, assembly GCA_023374025.1. Lineage (NCBI taxonomy): Eukaryota > Metazoa > Nematoda > Chromadorea > Rhabditida > Heteroderidae > Heterodera > Heterodera schachtii. The sequence continues at coordinate 1,453,093 of SIJG01000010.1, read as the reverse complement.
TTCCATCACCACACACCACGGATGAGCAGCCAATTTGGGACATTTTTGTTCGTGAAATTTGGCCAATTTTTTCGCCAAACATTCGCCAGTTGGGCTTTACCGGTGGTGATCATTTGGACAATTTACGTCGTCTCATTTCGTCAACAATTCTCACTGATCTCAACCAATTGATTTCAATCTATTCCGGTGCTTTGTTGCCTGATCCAATTGGTGATGATTTTGATGGGCCAAATGCAACTGCTGGCCAAGCGTTATACAAATGGTTGCACTCTCCGAGAAAAGATGGCATGCCGAAGCGATTGTGTTGCAAAGATTACTCCGAACAAGGGAACACTGATTGGGTCAACAATTTCAGTGAGGTGTGGCCATAATTTCGACAAATAACTGATTTTTTTTACCCCAAATTGTTTAGCATTTTCTCCGTGCCAATGCCATTTCTTCCGTCAGTTACCAAATTCATTTTTCTGTTCGTTCGCCGTCAATGCAAATGGTGCCATTTGAATTGGAGAACGAATGGACAAAGGAAAAGCTGACATTGGCCAAAGAAAACGGAAATGACTTGGAGAATAACAGTTGGATAATGAAGCGTTGCAAAATTGGGGAGACAGTGGCTGTTCAGCTTCAGAAGGATGAAAATTGTAACAATGTGTTCTTTTGCCTTTTTAGTGGCAATAATTGCATTGGGTGAGCAATTAAAAAATACATTTGATTTTGCTTAAATAATTCAAATTGCGCTTAATTAAGGCCATTGTCTCCGCCACCGGCAGAAGAAGAAGAACCCGGACAAAGCATCACAAAAGGATCGTCTTCTGCTGACAATGAATGACGGACAAAACAACAAAAACACAATGATCAGCAGAAGAAGAAGAAATGAATTAATTAAGAATGACCGATCGATCATAATTTCTCAGTGATCAAATGCATTTTATGAAGAAAACCTCTCCATTTCGGTAAATAAATTGGATGTATAAATTGGCAAAAAAAATGTACAAAAACAAAATTTTAAGATTTACACGAAATATCAACAAATTTCTGGTCCCGTATTATTTTTTTTTATCTATCTTAGTAGAGAAAAACTGAGTTTACTTCGGTGCGTTTAACTTATGTCTATACATTAAATCCGCTTCAAATAAGGAATTGTTCAATCGCTTTTTTAAAGAAAATAATCGCTTTTATTTAGGAATGATATCAAGATTGTCCAATTTGGTTGGCAAAAACCTTAAAAATAATTTCCAAAATCGTCATTTTTAATTTTTTGTACAAAAATAAAATATTCATGTTGCACAACGGATTCGAACCTCCGCCCTCCTCCTCCCTTTGTCCCTTTATACCCATTTCGACCCAATTCGAACCCCGAACTCGGATTCGTACGAAATCTCAAAATTCAATTTTCAAAAAATTCACATTTATGCAATAAAAAAGGCCAAATTGACAAATCAATATTTCTTTTCTTTAAATGATTCCTAGTTTTTTTGTTGTTGTTATGCTCGTTAAAAATTTCAGGGAGATCCGAAAACCCTAAAATGGCTTGAAAGCGGGAAAATTTTTGAAAAAAATTCCTAGGGGGTTCTAAAAAATTTTGCGTGAAGACGAATATGGCGTAAATTTGCTACAAAATGTAAAAAACTTCATGTCTCTGCGACTTCTGCTGTACGCACAGAATCTCGAAAACCCTCCAAAATATGGATTTATAATGCACCAAAAAAGGAATTTATTTTGCGCAACATTTTGCCAATGCTCCGCGACGCCATTCGTTATATGTATTTGGACACCATCGCTTTTCACCGTCTGCGCGAATTGGCCCCGTCATTGCTCAGCGATTGTCCGGCACTTGGCTTAGTCTCTTTCAATGATGCCATTCCCCCCGCTTTTCCATGCTTCTTCTCCGGTTTCTTTTGTCATTTGTTTTTGCTTTCCACCGTCTCCGCATGACTTCATTGTGCCATTTGATATGATTAACGAAGTTACTGGAGAACGATTGTTACTCGTACAATCACCAAATGCCTTTTTTGCTCTTCCGTTTCCATTTGCGTGGGATGGGATAAATTGGCATAATTTGTTGAAAGAATTCAAAGCTCGACAGAACCCAATTGACATTCGGATCAGTGACGGCGGATACGACGATGGTTGAACAATTTTAAAATGATGCTTAATGTGTTTTTATGAATCCAATCGACAATTGTTTAAACTTTATGCTTTCAATTTGTATCCAAAAATGTACAGTTTTGTTTTGAAATGGACAGAATTATTGTACAGAAAATCACGGATATGTAGTTAGTTGATTGGACTCATAAACTCTCATAAATGCCAATGATGAGTTATAATTACAATCGAATATCATCGTTTTTCAGTCTTCTCGACGCCGCTTCTCCCGGGCCGAGTGATCAGCAGAAGAAAGATGCATGAATTAATTAATTGATTAATTAATCAATTATTGATTGATTGAGGCGATTATGTGACCGAAATGATTTGATATTACATTGTGTTATTGTTATTACTTAATTATGTGATTGTTTGGATGTGTTTGACCTTTGCTTTGCTCACCGAAAATTCGTCCATTTCCTTTGTATTTTATGTTTATGTTGTAATTAATTAATTAATTGTGAGTAATCAATTGATAAAATTGCTAATGATAAAACGGATTTGATTTAACTGTGTGTGGCGCAAACACAATAAATGCCATGGGACAATAATTTTAAGCAAAATTTTAGAAAACCAAAATTTAAACTCTAGGGTTTTCGGGGTCGCTGATCACGAATCTGATATCCATTTGACCAAGTTCCTAACCCATGCAAAATTTAAAATTTGAACTTTCGATTTTTTATTCGAATTCGGGTCCGGGTTTAGGAATTGGCCGATATGGGCGTCAGATTTGTGATCAGCGATCCCGAAAACCCCCCTAAAATGCTTATAATGTATGATTAAAAACAATTTTTCATGGTCTGTAAATTACATAATACCTGCATTTTTTTAGCATAGAAAAAATGATTTTGTAAGAAAATTTTTATTTTTTTTTTCGGTCGAGACACCAACTTCGAAGGATTACCAACAAAAAGATACAAAAGCTATAAAAATGTTTGTTTTTCGATTTGCCTCGCATTTGAAAAATTTTATTTTAACGCAATCATTCTGCAATTATTCTTCCCTTTGTGACTTTGTGACGACGACATCATTCGGAACTCGGCCAAATTGTGCTCTAATTGCCACAAAAATGAACCGACGGTAATTAATTTTTGAAAAGTCACTCAAATTCGTCATTATTTAACTAAACTGTTTCCACAATTCAGTTGGGTTTGCAGCGATGTTTGGTTTGACACTTTTCCGTTTTTTGACCGTCCCCAACTCGGCCTCAAATTGGCACTTCTTTCGCCCCGTTTCAATTTGCTGGTGGACAAACATTTCAATGGCAAAAGGGAATTGACAATTTGGAGAACCATCATCATTCGCGAGGACAGTGTCACAGCGGTGCCAGAATTAGCTGTGCGCATCGGTTGTGGAAAAACTGTGCCATTTCCGTTGCCCAACCGTCCGCTGCCCAACAAAATTTGCTTCAAATCCGTTTGGATTTGGTAATTCAAAAGCATTCACTATTATGTGGCAATAAAAGCATTCATTTTCCATTTTCAGTTACATCGACCATTCCGTCATTGCATTTCTCCGCTCCAATCAGCAAATTTGGAACAAAGTCACCAATTTGCGCTTGGCTGTTCCTTTTGCAACAGCAGATGAGCAGCCCGTTTGGGGTGTTATTATGCATGAAATTTGGCCAATTTTTTCGGCAAACATTCGCCATTTGGGCGTTTCCAATGGCATCCTTTTTGACAAATTGTGTCGTCTCATTTCGCCTTCAATTCTCACCGATCTCGACCAATTGAATTCAATCTATTCCGGTGCTTTGTTGCCCGATGCGACTGATGATGATCATTTTGATGGGCCAAATGCAACAATTTCTGCTGGCCAAATGTTGTCAAAATGGTTGCACAGTCCGAGAAAAGATGGCCAACCGAAGCAATTGCATTTCTTTGTGAAGGAGCCACCAAATATGGAATGGGCCAACACTCTCAAAAAGGTGTGACCATATTTTTTGTTAAGCAACTGATTTTGATTGCATTTAATTAATGTCCGTCCGTTTTCCAAATTGTTTAGCATTTTCTCCGTGCCAATGCCATTTCTTCGGTCAGCTACCAAATTCAATTTACTGTCCATCAACCGTTAACGCAAATTGTTGTGCCATTTGAATTAGCGAACGAACAGACCATGGAAAAGCTGACACTGATCAAAGCAAGCGCAAATGTTTGGGAAGACCGATGGGTAATGAAACGGTGCCAAAATGGGGAGACGGCGACGGCGGCGGTTCAATGGGCAGCAGCCCAAAATTTGGACGATTTGAACACTGTCGAGTTTAATTATTACGTCAAAGCTGGCATTGGGTGAGCAACAAAAAAGCATTTGTTTGATTTTGTTTAAAAAATTGTGCCGAATTTTTAGGCCTTTGTCTCCACGTCGCAAATGGTGTCCAATTATGTGATGAAAGTGATTTAATGCAATTGAGAAATGGCCAATCATTTGGAATTATTATGGTGATGAATAAGAGTGATCTGATTTTTACTCTGATTTGTTGTTGTTTTTCCGTTTAAATATAATGTTTCTCTCTCGTCTCGATGCAACACACCCCATTTTCAGAATTTAAAAAAAGCAAAAAGATTTTCTCGCCTGCAAAACAGTTATTACTTATTAATAGGGCGTGAATTATATGGAAATTCATATTTTTTTCCTGGACTGTAGGAGGTCTGAAACGCACGAAAAACATGGTTTTTAACTTGGTTTGAAGCTTCTAGGATGACTTTCCATATCCATATTTTCCCATATTTCGCGATTTATGTCCATTTCCTTATTTCGAATCCCGGACCCGAGTTCGAACAAAATATCAGAAATTTAAAATTAAAAAAAAATCATTTTAAGTTCTAAAATAGATTAAAACAAGCCACAATTAATCAGAAACCATCACCTAAAAATAATCATTCTGCACAGCTTCGAATATAAAATGAATTTTTCGAAACTTTGAGTTTTCGACTTTTTGTTCGAATTCGAGTCCTGGGTTCGAAATAGGCCAAAATAAATGCATATTCGTGATCAGCGACCAAAAAACCCTTAGAAGCATGTTTTCACGGCTTTTTAAAACAAAAAATTTTTCTGCCGAAAAAAAAGCTTATTCTTTTCTTAAAAATTAGTTCAGATTCTCAAAATTTGGCCATTTTTTGACAAAATTTGTGCACAAATTCAATTCAAATTATCAAAAATTTTTTCGCGGCGTCCTATGGACCCCTTTTTCCAAAAGAAATTTTTTGTAAAATTATACCACAAACAAGACAGCGTAAAAAGAAAATTTAGCGACAGGGAAGAATTAAAATGAAAAAATTCACGGTCACGAAAACCGTGAATTTCACGGGTTTTTTGGATCACGGTCACGATTCACGGGCTCAATTCACAGTCACCTTTCACGGTTCACGGATTTTTTCAGTCACGGCGCACCTCTAGCTGATAATAATTGATCGGACGCTTAAAAATTGATGGGACGCACAAAAGTCGATTGGACGCATAAACTTGACTAGAGCCTTTATTTTGAGTCTAAAATTGCTTGGTATGCTTTGAAACTATCGAATCGTCGGTAATAGTGTACATGGTAGCCCCCCTTTTTGAAAAAGGAAATTTTCAAAAAAAAATTTTTGAAACAAAGTTGGGTACTTATGAATTTTGGGCCACATAATTTTGTTTTTAAGATAAAAACATTTTCCAGGGGTATTCGGGGCTGCTGATCACGAATATGACATAAATTTCGAACAATTCTGAACCCCGGACCCGGACTCGAACAAAAACTCGAAAAATAAAATTTATTTTTCAAATTTTGCATTTGTTTGGGTTGAATTTTATAGATATGAACTTTGGAAACTATTGCATTTTTATTAGTAGATTTAAATCAAAATGTTAAAACGCAAAATTTTTATATAAAATATTTAAAAACAAATTTAAATAAAGAAAAAAGTAATTAAATAAAAATTGACGAAATGTCCTTTGACGGATAGTCAGTCTCCTGATGAATTGTCCTTCACTAATAGATTGTCTTCCGAAAGATTATCCACTGACGGATTGTCTGGACACCGTCAGTGGTGGGACCGCATTCCGCGTTCCGGGAGTTTTTCGCGCGAATTGCTCATTCCGGCAATTTTTATGGCATGCCGAACCACCCCCATGGCATAAACATTTAAATGGCATTTTAACAGCGAAGTTGGAGAAGGAAGAGAAAATGGGAGGAAAAGAGAGGAAAAGGGAGGAGAAAAAGGAGCAGTAACGGAAGAAGAGGAAAAGGAAAAGAAAATTGCAGCTGAATTTGATCAACAAAAACAACAAGTTCAATCAGTACAGCAACAACAACAGCAAATTTTGATTGGTATGGAGATGAAGATGGACAACAGCAAAAATGGAGAAACAAGGAAGAGGAGGAAAATAGCATTGGATAAGGAGGAGAGACGGAAGAGAAAGAGAGGAAAAGGAAAAATTCGGCGCAAAAAGGAGGAGGGAATGAAGCTGAAAAGAGAGAGGAACAGCAGCAAATTGACACTTTTTAAAAATTTGCCGGTGTTAATTGCTAATTTTGCGTGTCGTAAATATCCCGAAAAATAATTGTCGTGTTTTTGAAAGGAGAAATTCATACATTCGATAGGTGCTAGGTCGTTTCTTAAAAACTGCCACTATGGGCGTTTCTTAAAAACTGCCAAGTTGTAGGAAAATAAAATCTAAGACAAATAAATTCGTAACATGGCTCAAATTCAATCAAATTAAATTTTCTTAGTATCTTTCAATAGCTATAAGAATTCTCTATCAGAATATAATTTTATTAAATTTTTTACTTAAGTATAAAAAAAGTTATGGTGCCAAAATTACACAAAACCTTAAGTCAGAATTTTTTCTTATAACTTTTTTGAAACATAATGAAATTTTTTGAAATTTTAATCATAAATAGAGAATTCTTAGGACTATCGAATATATAAATTTATTTTGACTTAATTGCATTTTAATGACTTGAAATTTTTAAAGTTTTATAATTACATTTGAATGACCTTGGAAAAATAGCCTGTTTAATGCTTTATAATTTTTTTTCAAAAGCAATTAGATTTAATTTTCTTTTTAGAATTGCAAGTCCTCTATTTAATCTATTATTCTTTAAAATTTCAAAAAATTTCATTGAGTTTCAAAAAAGTTTTGGACAAAAAATTCGGACTTAAGATTTTTGAAATTTTATGACATAACTTTTTATATACTTAAGTGAAAAATTTAATAAAATTATATTCTGATAGAGAACGCCTAGAGCTATTGGATGATACCAAGAATTATTAATTTGGCTGAAATTGGACCAAGATACGAATTTATATGTCTTACATATTTTATTTTCATACAACTTGGCAGTTTTAAGAAACGCCCATGGTGGCAGTTTTTAAGAAACGACCCAGCACGCATTCGATAGATAGCAAACCATTTTTATATATCCTATTTATTTAGCAATTGAGAGGGTTTTCTTCATAAAATGCATTTGATCACTGATAATTATGACCGATCGATCATTCTTAATTAATCCATTTCTTCTTCTTCAGCTGATCATTGTGTTTTTGTTGTTTTGTCCGTCACTCATTTGTCAGAAATGCCCCATTTGTGATGCTTTGTCCCGCTTCGTCTTTCGGTGGCGGAGTCAATGGCCTAAATTAAGCGCAAAAATCAAATTCGGATAAAAATTAAATCTTTTTTTTAATTGCTCACCCAATGCAATTATTGGCACTAAAAAGCCAAATGAACACATTGTTACAATTGTTGTCCCAATTTCCGTCTTTCCAATGAACCGCCGCGGTCTCCCCAATTTTGCATCGTTTCATTATCCAACATTTCTCCAAGTCATTTTCCTTTGCTTTGGTCAGTGTCAGCTTTTCCTTTGTCCATTCGTTCAGCAATTCAAATGGCACAATTGGCATTGATGGCACACGAACAGCGAAATGAATTTGGTAACTGACGGAAGAAATGGCATTGGCACGGAGAAAATGCTAAACAATTTGGAAAACAAAATGAGGCAATCAAAATCAGTGATTTGTCGAAAATGTGTATCACCTCCTCCTTGAAATTGTTGACCCAATCGAAGTCCGCTTGTTCGTTGTAAGTTTCGCAATGCAATCGCTTTGGTTGGCCATCTTTTCTCGGAGAGTGCAACCATTTGGACAATGCTTGGCCAGCAGAAATTGTTGCATTTGGTCCATCAGAAGCATCACCAATCGCCTCGGGCAACAAATCATGTGAATAGATTGAATTCAATTGGTTGAGATCGGTGAGAATTGTCGGAGAAGTTCGACGACGCAAATTGTCCAACTGATCACCATAGGAAAAGCCCAAGTGGCGAATATTTGCCGAAAAAATTGGCCAAATTTCACGAACAAAAACATCCCAAATTGGCTGGTCATCCGTGTTGTGTGGTGAATGAATCCACAAATGTAAATTGATGCCTCTTTTGTCGAAAATTTGGTGATTTAAACGAACAAAAGCGATGACGGAGTGATCAATGTGCCTGAAAATGGAAAGAATGTTTTTATTGCCATAGCTTCTGATTTTTAATTACACAATCTGAAGGCTCTTAAAACAGATTTTGCTGGGCAGCGGACGGTCGGGCAATGGAAATGGCACAAATCCGTCATCGAACAGTACATAAAGTTTCGGTTCTGGTTCTTTGTACTTGCGACGAATTTCGATTAGTCTCCAAATTGTCAATTCCCTTTTGCCATCGAAATGTTTGTCCACCAACGCATTGAAACGTGGCGAAAGCAATGCCAATTTGAGGCCAAGTTGAGGACGGTCAAAGGATGGGAAAATGTCCATCCAAACGTCATTACACACCCAACTGAAATTATGGAAAAACAGTTTAGTAAATAAATGCCGAATTTGGGTGACTTTTTCAAATTGCTTACCGTCGGTTCATTTTGTGGCAATTAGAGCACAATTTGCTGACAAATGAGTTTCGAATGATGTCACAAAAGGAAGGAAGAATTGCAGAATTATTAAGTTATAAACTTTTTTTTTTTTTCAAATGCGTGGCAAAGCGAAAAAACAAACATTTTTATAGTCATGAAAAGGGAGGGATTGACGAAGTTTTTGTTTTTGTATCTTTTTGTTTGTGACCAAAATTAAAAAAAAACACTCCCTAAGAAATGAAAATTTTCCATTTTCTAGGCTGGAAAAATGTGCTGATCACGAATCTGAGCTCGGATTTTGCAAAATAATTGATTTTATCTACGATTTTTTATCAACTACTTGATTTTTCTCGGCAGGCGGTGCCATTAAAATTAATTTCGTCTAAAAAAATAAAAAACCAATTAAAACAAATTAGTAAGCAAAATATAATTTCAAGGTCGCTGAACACGAATTTTCTTTAAAGGACGCCGCCAAAAAAAAAAAAAAATCAAAATTTGAAATTTATTGTAATTTTGAATGAAAATCCATCAAATCAAAAACCGACAAGAAAAAGTAAGCACATTCAAAGAGTAAATAGCATCAAATCAATGTCCAGCAGAGGTAATCAAATGGTCGGTCATTTCTTCTTTTCTCAAATGGCCATAGGTTCAGTAATTGGCGCCTTTTTCGTTGTTTTGGTCGGCGGGCGGAGACAATGGCCTAAAATTTGAATTCGAACAATAATTTCAAACCTTTTCAAAAAACGAGAGATAAGGAATAAATAGAGAGAGTATAGAAAAATACGCCGCCTCTCATTTTGGCGTCCTATTTCTTTATCTCTGTTAACAGAGAAACACTGAATTTACTTAACCACAAATGTGACTTTTTTTCGAATGAAATTTTGCATATCGAAAGAGAAAATTTTCATGAAATTTTCTAAGGGTTTATAAATAAGGCAAATTAAGAGTTTCCTAAAAAGATATTCAAAAAACAAATTTTCAAATGCCTTTAACTGTTTTCGAACTGGTCAAATTGCAAAGTATGTGTGCTTCGAAAAAGTTTCTCCTCCCCAAGAACTTTCTGATGATACCAAGATTTTCCAATTTTGAATGACCAATTTTTGGACATAAAATAAATCAAAACATTAAAATGTTGTGGAACGGACTCGAACCTACGCCCTTCTTCCATTTACTATCATCTCCTACAAAAACCACTTCGCCACACAATGCCAATTCGTTTTGGCACCACTGATGCTCACCCAATGCAATTTGGACCAGCCAATTCAATTCGGACATCGTGCAAATTGTCCAAAATGTTGTGGTTCCGCTGCTGCTGGTGCTGAACCGTCTCCCCAAAAGCAACAACATTTGATGATAAACTTCGCTTCTTCAACAGCCAACCATTCATTTTCTCACATTCGAAACATTTGTTCTTTCCACAATCGCCTTCTTTTTACAGTGTCAACTTTTCTTGGGTTGTTTCGTTTATTTTCTCTAATTATCCCCAATCTCCATTAATCCCCCAGTCTCCAATTACCCCCCCCCCTTTCTGAGCCATGGGGTATAATTAGAGAAAATACGGTATACAATAATTTTTTGATAACTTGGAATAAAAAATTGGTCACTTGAAATAGGGAATTGTCCAGGAAATCGATTTTTTCGTGTTGTTTGCCTGTGCCTGGGTTTTTTGCCCATATTTGACCTGGATTTCCTGGAGACAAAATTCAGGTTCATGAAAAATGATGTCGAAAAATAGTTTGGACCTGGAAAAATCCAAGCCTGGATCCAGGTCCGAATCGAGCTCGAGTGTTTATCAAGGGAAAAAATAAGGCATTTTTTCGAAAAATTACTGACAAGTCCTATGATAAAAACCACAGATTTTTAAATTTGACGCCAGATTCTTCTCAGCGCCTAAAACTACCCTAGAAAAATGCTTCCCTTTGTCGAGATTATGAATTTTTATGGGGGGGAGGCATAACAGAAAAGCATCCCCTTTTGGGGCTACACCAACAATCACGGATTAAGATGACGGACGACCTCCTTGAACTTGTTGACCAATTTTTGTCCCTTTTCTGCATAATTGCCTGTGAAGCGACAACACAAATGCTTCGGTTGTCCGTCGGTTGTCGGCGTGTGCAACCATTTGGACAACACTTCGCCAGCAGTTGCACATGCCCCATCATAAGGAATTGAGCGGGGAACAGACGATAGGAACTGATCGATTTCAATTGCGTGAGATCAGTGAGAATTGTGGGCGAAACGAAACGACGCAAATTGTTCAAATTTGCAGGAAAATAGAAGGTCAAATGGCGAATGCTTGACGCAAAAATGGGCCAAATGTCCCGGGACATTGCATCCCAAATCGCTGTTCCAGTGGACGCTTGCAATTTCAATTTGGTGCCCCTTCGGTCGAAGATTTGCTTGTTTAAACGGAAAAATTCGATGACAGTTTGGTCGATGTATCTGCGCAAAAAGGGGCAATATAAATGGGTAAACCGCCAAATTAAAAAAAAAATTAAATTTTTTTTTAGAAATTCTAACGTTTTGTGATTTTGGGTCAACCAATTTCAAACTCCGAACCCGAATTCGAGCAAAAAAATTCTAAATTTTGACTTTTTTGTTCAAATTTAAGTCGGCGGAGTTTGAAATCGGTCGAAATAATCATTAAATCGTATTCAACGACCCCGAAAATCTCTATTAGCAAAAAAAAAAAAATTGTAATCAAAAGAGTCCCTCCCCCCTACGGGGTTTCATCGTGCCATCTAAACTATAAAAGTGCCAAATGCGTTAATCCACGCGGAAAATTGATGCTGAATTTATTACTCAATTTGAAGGAAACTGAAGCGAATTTTGTTGGGCAATTCGTGGCACGGAAATCGCATAATTTTGCCACGGATATATACGGAAAGACAAGGCTCTCCGTCGTCAACGAAACTTTGCCCATAAAATGGTCTTTCGCTTTTCTTGCAAATTGTATATTTTTTCCAAATGGTCAATTCGAGTTGGCAGTCGAAATGCGTGTCCACCAAAACATCGAAACGGGGCGAAATCGGAGCAAATTTGAAGCCGAGTTGAGGACGACGAAAGAAAATGCGGTCTACGTCAGTTCGGCCCTCACGGTTCGGCCCCAGCATGTTTTTCCGCTATAGCTTTCTATAACTTTTTTCTTTGTAATCCAAATCCAACATTGTCGGTATTATTCGAAAGCTTAAAGTGTTTAGAAGCTTTTTCTAAGCTATTGCTTTGCGATTAGACAATTACCAAAAAAGTTATACATGAAAATTGCGAAAAAGTCGAAATTTTCAAGTTTTTTCTTAATAAAATTTTTTCCAGGCTTGAAAATCTACCCGCTTTTGGTAAGGCTAATAGAGCATGTTAAGAGCTTTCGAAATGATATCAAGATAGATTGATGGATTTGAATAACCAAAAAAAAGCTATCGTGGAAAAACATGCTGGGGCTGAACCGTGGGGGCCGAATCGTGAGGGCCGAACTGACGGGTTCCGTATAAATGTGAGCCCTATTTATCAATCCACTTTCATGGCTATAAAACTGTTTGTTTTTCGGTTTGCCTCGTGTTGGGACGGCCATTTAAATGTGTTATTTTGGCATTTTATTTATGTCTATTTCAGTCCCCCCACACAAATGTTTTTCCCCATTGACCCATTCAAATCATTCTGTCTTTTGCACCCATCTTCTGCTCCGCATTTGTCCTCCTCTTCAAATATTGTTGTTCCCCAAATATTGATTTGACCCCTTCACATTTCTTTTAATTTGTTTCACCAATTTCCACTGACAATAAATTGTTCGGACGACACCCAACTCGTACTAGGCCAACTCGTACTGCCCCAACTCGTACTGTTTTTCGACAAAAAAATCGTCATAACTTTTTTTAAAGTCGACCAAAATAAACATTCGTGGTATCATTCAATAGCCCTTAAAATTCTCTATCTATCCAGCATGTTTCAAAAAATTTGATCAAGTTTGAAAAAAGTTATGGACAAAAACAAATTTTTTTACGATTTTTGGTGATAACTTTTTTGAAAAGCAATAAAATTTTCTTGCATTTTGCAGGTAGATAGAGAACGTTAAGGTTTGGTCGACTTTAAAAAAAGTTATGACGATTTTTTTGTCGAAAAACAGTACGAGTTGGGGCAGTACGAGTTGGCCTAGTACGAGTTGGGTTTTTACCAAATTGTTCAACGGCACAACACCTCGCATTTGAAAAAAAAGAAAGTTTCTAACGCAATAATTTTGCAATTATTCCTTCCCTTTAAAATATTTTTGTTTTTAATGGCACCGCATGTCAGAAAAAAGAAAATGTTTTCTTCCGAAAATAGTCGCCTCATTTTTTCTACCGCAATTGGTGAACGTGCTGAACAGCAACCGATGGGTTCACTTGTGACATCACTTGGAAAACGGCGAAGTGTTCGCGTGGCCAGGAAAATGAATAAACGAACTTTTTTGAAGAAAATGTGAGAATTTGTAAAAATTTATAAAATTTCATTTTAAGGCCGCTCAAAGTGTAATTTTTTTCGGTTTTTCACACAATTCAGTTGGATTTGCAACGACGTTTGGATGGACATTTTGCCCTGTTTTGACCATGCCCAACTTGGCCTCAAATTGGCACTTCTTTCGCCACGTTTCGATGCGTTGGTGGACAAACATTTTGATGGCAGAAGCGAATTGACAATTTGGAGACCAATCGCAATTTGTCGCAAGGACAAAGGACCAGAACCGAAGCTATCTGTACAAATGGATGACCAATTTGTGCCATTTCCATTGCCCGACTGTCCGTTGCCCAGCAAAATTCGTTTTAAGCGCCTTCAGATTGAGTAATTAAAACCACAGCTATGACAAACAATAAAAAGCATTCTTTTCATTTTCACAGGTACATTGATCACTTGGTCATCGCTTTTCTCCGTTCAAATCACCAAATTTTTAAAAAAAGAGGCATCAGTTTACATTTGTGGATTCCAACATCACACACCATGGATGATCCGCCGATTTGGGACATTTTTGTTCGTGAATTATGGCCAATTTTTTCGGCAAATATTCGTCACTTGCGCTTTAACGATGGTGTTGATTGGGACTATTTGCGTGGTCTCACTTCGCCAACAATTCTCACCGATCTCAACCAATTGAATTCAATTAATTTATTTGGTCGGTTGCCCGCTGCAATTGGTGATGAATTTGATGGGCCATACGTAACGGCTGGCCAAGTTCTTTCCAAATGGTTGCACATTCCGAGAAAAGATGGCCAACCGAAGCGATTGCGTTGTGAATATTACAACAAACAAACGGACATTGATTGGATCAACAGTTTCAAGGAGGTGTGGCCCACATTTTCGGCAAATCACTGATTTTTGATTTCTCTATTTTTGTTTTCCAAATTTTTAGCATTTTCTCCGTGCTAATGCCATTTCTTCGGTCAGTTACCAAATTCATTTTTATGTTCATGTGCCGTCAATGCAAATGGTGCCATTTGAATTGGTGAACGAAAAGACAAAGGAAAAGCTGACATTGGCCAAAGCAAAGGAATTGGGCAATTGGATAATGAAACGATGCAAAATTATTGAGGAGACCGCGGCAGTTCAGCTTCAGAAAGATGAAAATTGTAACAATGTGTCCATTTGGCTTTTCAGTAGCACTGATTGCATCGGGTGAGCAATTAAAAAAGGCAATTAATTTTGTTTAAATAATTCAAATTGCGCTTAATTTAGGCCATTGTCTCCGCCACCGGAAGAAGTGGAAGAACAAGAAGCCGGACAAAGCATCACAAAAGGGCCGTCTTCTGCTGACATTGAATGACGGACAAACGAACAAAAACAGTGATCAGCCGCAGAAGAACTGATTTAATTAGAATGACCGATCGATCATAATTTATCAATGTTAAAATGTATATTTATGAAGAAAAAACTCTCAAATATATGTAAATAAATCGGATGTATAAAAATGGCCGCGAATAAAGTTGTTTTATAGATTTTCAGGGCGGAGAATACGATTCTTACTTCCAAAAGTCGGGATCATAAAAGGTTCGAATTCTGGGTAAACTGCACAGAATTGTGGTCCCGACGGAAAATTAAGTTAAAAATATCATTTTGTTTTTTCCTGGGATCAAAAGTTCACGATTTGACTAAATTTGAATGTGTGGCCTCCTAAACGGAAAAGTACCGCCTAAAAGCCAAAAACTCATTAAATGAATAGAATGGGATTCACGGCGCATCTCTACTGGCTATGCTTTGAAAAATTTGACCAAAAAGGGGGACCCAAACTGAAAGAGTACAAAAAAACCGACTGCGGAAAATGAACAGAATGGGGCACTATTTTTCATAAACATAAATCTTATTGTTAATCCTAGCAATAACTGGCCTAATTCTAAAGGATTACATATATTTTATACATTTATACACGGTATTATCTACATACAAATATACACATTATTCCACATAATACAAACCGAATTGGCAGCATACAACACAATAAATACTACACATGTGATATGGTAACATACACAGGAAATGAATGAATGAACACATCAAAAATGGGGGACACAAATATCACACGACAGAACAATTAAATGTGAAATTCTTCGTCCATTATTATCGAAGGCCATCGCCGTCCGTCGCGTTCATTCGTTGCGCATCACCACGTTGTGTAATGTTCTCCTCCCGACGGCACTTTCGACGACGCCTTCAATTTTGTCTGGTCTCCTCCTCCGAGCATTGTCGTCGTCTTCAATTTTGTCTGGTCTCCTCCTCCGAGCATTGTCGTCGTCTTCAATTTTGTCTGGTCTCCTCCTCCGAGCATTGTCGTCGTCTTCAATTTTGTCTGGGCCCCGCCTCGTCCCATTGTTGCTGTTGATGGCGCTGGTCGTGATGGTCCCATTGAGCGTAAGCTTTCCGGCATTAGCATTCGAAACGAGAACGGCTGCTTCGTCTTCGTTGTTGGCATCTTGGACATCATTCCGCTCGGCACCGCTGTGATCCCACCACCACCACCACCGCTTTGTCCTCCACGACCATGGCCATGTCCAGCAGTTGAGGGCGGCGGCCAGTCCATCATCGAATCCGTTGGTCCCTGCCGCGATTTGTAGTAACTGCTTGGCACTTCTATTGAAATTTTATGGTTGCACCGGTCGGCACGGCTTCCACGGCACAAACAGCAAATCACAACAATGGCACACACAACAACAAGGCTAAAATGGGGAAAACCGGAGAATGATTTGATTGATGATGGATGGCATTGGCAAAAGAAAATGCCGCAGAAAACTTACATGAGCAAAACTGAGACGCCAATGATGATCCAAAGCTTGACACTGATGCCAGCAATTTCATTTGTCGAAGTCTTCTCATCGGTTGGATTCTTGGTCTTAACGCGTGGCGCACTGAAAAAAATGGGAAAATCAGAAAATGGAATTGAGGCGGCTCTATTGCATTTTACCGACCTTAAAAAATTTTCACGAGAAATAAAATTAAAGGAAATTCAAAAACTCGGTTTTTCACATTTTTGTTGTCATTTGTTTTGAAACTTGGAGAAAATTAAATTTTTGAAGGTCGTGTAAAATGCAATAGAAAATCCGCCGTTTGGGCTGTGCTTTCGTTTACCCATCGCAACAGTTGAAAATGATCAGAATAATGAACAACAGACGGAGGGCATTTTGAAGGACAGTGGAGGACATAGTAGCAGAAATTTGAATGAATGTTAATGTACAAAAATGGGGAGGCGAAAGCGCTTTTATAGCGGAGAAAAAATGGATTTAGCAAAAGCAATTTTTGAAAAATTTAACGGATCAAAAAGCTTTTTGTTAGAGTTCAGGTTCGGGATTCAGAATTGGCCGAAATACATGTCATATTCATGATTAGCGAGCCTGAAAACCTCGGAAAACATGTTTTAGTATGATTTTCAAAAACAAAAAAATTTGCGAAAAATGGGCGGAGGGGAAAGAAAGTTTGCTATAAAAGGACAATTTTTCATGAATGCGAATCATTTGCCAATAAATTTGCTATTCAATCCTTTTTATTCCTCGCCATTTGAAGCAGGCGCAACAACAGCCGAAGCAGCAAGCAAAAGCCGCTAAAAGTGACCACCGCCAATCTGAATTCGACAACACCGCAACCACCGCCAACGCCAACAGTGGACACGAGCAACAACAACAAACGGTAGAGTTTTGGAGTGCCATTGGACGGGGAGGGGAGAGGGGATGCCGTGATGATAATGCCATTTTTAGACATCCCAAATTGTTTTCTGCAGATTTTAACCGTGAAAAACTGACCAACGTTTTTTAGCGTTTTCTTTTCACTGATTTCTGAATTTTGGCCCCTCCTTCCGAACTCCGCGCCCGAATTCGAACAAAAAGTCGAGATTGAATTCAAATTCGGCATTTATTTAGCTAAACTGTTTTCCCATTTCAGTTGGATTTGCAGCGACGTTTGGATGGACATTTTGCCATCATTTGACCATGCCCAACTTGGACTCAAATTGGCACTTCTTTCGCCACGTTTCAATTTGCTGGTGGACACACATTTTGATGGAAAAAAGGAATTGACAATTTGGCGACGAATCGAAATTTACAAGGGCAACGGACCAAAACCGAAGCTTGTGCCATTTTCATTGCCCGACCGTCCGTGGCCCAGCAAAATCCGTTTTAAGAACATTCGGATTGAGTAATGAAAAATCATAGTTTTATTGCAATAAAGCATTCATTCCAATTTCAGGTACATCGATCACTCCGTCATCGCTTTTCTTCGTTCAAATCGCCAAATTTTCGACAAAAGAGCCACCAATTTACACTTGCGGATTCCATCATCGCACACCACGGATGGCCAGCGGATTTGGCCCATTTTTTCGACAAACATTCGCCACTTGGACTTTTGACAATTTGCGTCGTCTCATTTCTCCTACAATTCTCACTGATCTCAACCAATTGAATTCAATCCATTCATTTGGTCTGTTCCCCGAGGCAATTGCGATTGGTGATGATTTTGATGTGCCAATTGCGTTGCAAAGATTACTCCGAACAAGCGAACACTGATGATTGGATCGAAAGTTTCAAGAAGGTGTGGCCATAATTTCGACAAATCACTGCTTTTGATTGCCTCTATTTTTGTTTTGGAAATTGGGACAAAGTGTCCATTTGGCTTTTTAGTGCCAATAATTGTCTTGGGTGAGCAATTAAAAAGGCATTTAATTTTGTTTAAATAATTAAAATTTCGCCTAATTAAGGCCATTGTCTCCGCCACCGGAAGAACAAGAAGCCGGACAAAGCAGCGAAAAAGGGGCGTCTTCTGCTGACATTGAGTGATGGACAAACGAACATAAACAGTGATCAGCCGCAGAAGAAGAAATGAATTAATTAAGAATGACCGATCGATTATAATTCAAATCAGTGCTTAAATGTATATTTATGAAGAAAAATTTCTCAAATATATGTAAATAAATCGGATTTATAAAAATGGCCGTCTGTACATCTCATAATAACTCGGCAACTTGATCTGAATTGTTAGCTAAATAAGCTGTGCTAATTTGTCTTTGACCCTACTTTTAGGTTAGGGCCAATGCCTTAATGCAATAAATAAATTTGGAATTTTCGAGAATGTTCGAATTCAGGATTCTGAATTGGCCAAAAAGGAGGAAATTTTTTCTTAGAAAAACTTTTCTTGAAAAATTTCTAAGTTCATAAATTTAAAAAAAAATTTCTCGGGGGGGGGGGGACGAGCTGTTCCCATTATGGACACCGTGCGAGACTTGAAGGAGAACATCCAAAAGATTCGAGAGATTGGCATTTTGCGTGACCAACAGAAAATGGTATGCCAAAAAAAATCACGGTAAAATTGAAGAATATGTGTACCAAACCAAATTCGACGAATGATATGTCATTCGACGCCTCTCGGTCTGTAATGCACGAATCCGAAAGAATTTTTTGGCGGAAACCACTTTGGGCCGAGTTATGGGCCCGGGACTGAAGTGGCCAAATGGCTGTGGGACTGAACCGTCCAAAGCCCTAAAACGCATAAAATGCAACAAAAAATATATCAATCTCTTCTTCTCGGTATGTAAAGGTTGAATCCGAAAGAATTTTTTATCCAAAAGGAAATTGAAAAAAGTTATGGGTCCTCAAACCTCAAAAAATGACCCTGATACAAAAACTTGTTCGGGGTCGATTACTCTTGGTTTATAATTGCCAGGAATCCATTTCTTAGGGCGCGCAGCGCCCGCCTTAGCGAGCATGCGAAGACGGAGCAAGTAGTGGGGCGAGACGGAGGGCGGAGGAAGACGTCTGACGAGCGCCACAGGCGGTTGACTGCGGGGGCCCGAAGGGCCCCCGCCAATCAGTCAACCGCCTGCGGATCACGCGCGGACTTCTTCCGTAGCCCGTAGTCTCGCCCCACCTACTGGCCGCCGTAGTCGAGTGTGCGGTGTTATGGCCAAAATACACTCACCAATTCACTTTTAGTTTGAACAATTCAGTCCCTTACAAACTTTTTTATCAGGTCATTTTTGAGGTTTTGAGGACTTATAACTTTTTTCAATTTTCATTTGGATAAAAAATTCTTTCGGATTCAATCTTTACATACCGAGAAGAAGAGATTGGTATTTTTTTTGTTGCATTTTATGCGTTTTAGGGCTTTGGACGGTTCAGTCCCACAGCCATTTAGCCACTTCAGTCCCGGGCCCATAACTCGGCCCAAAGTGGTTTCCGCCAAAAAATTCTTTCGGAATCGTGCATTACAGACCGAGAGGCGTCGAATGACATATCATTCGTCGAATTTGGTTTGGTACACATATTCTTCAATTTTTCCAAAATCACACTTCGTTTGACACATTTCAGACAAACACATTAATTACTATGGCCAGGCCCATACCCAGAAACAAAAAACTTTCGGGGAACGGCATCCGGATAGATTAACGTTCGAATTCGAAATCTGCGCAAAAAGATCAAAGTCGTACTCATCGCCTCAAATTACCCATAAAATTAGGGCCGACCGGGCCCGGGTATCCGACATGGATACCGGTTTTTCAGTACTTTTTGAAATGAAAATCCAAGGTACCCGACCGGTAGGTCCGGGTGCCCGGATACTAAAAACCTAAATATTTTTTAAATTTTTTGGGGTCTACATCAGGGATGTTGCAAAGAGAAAAATAAAAAGCGAAAAGGCGGAACAAAATGTCGAAAAAAAGCGAAATTTTTTTTTCCAAAAATTTGATGATATTTGAAAGACTCAAAAAAATGCACTTTTTAATGCTTAAATGCTTAACTGTTCTGATGATTGACTGTTCTTTTGTTTTTCATAAATTCATAAGCAATTCCTCTGCTGGTGATTGTGAGACAAATGTGAGAATTCCCATATTATTACATTATTCAGACTTTGTGCTTTTGAATGTTACCAAAAAGATAGGGTTTGTTCAAACATGAACAAAGTTAGTGTATAAAAAGCAGGTATTGTCAATTGATTGGACTCATAAAGTGCATTAGAGCCGATTTTTTTGTCTGTTGGCAGATTTGTCTATTTAAGTGCTGTCTCGTTGCTGCTCTTTGCTCATTCCTTTGCCAATTTCTTTCCCCATTCGCTCTATTCTCGTTCCAAATTTTATTTAGTCATTCATTTAAATTTTATATTTTTTGTCCCCTCAATTTAGCACATGTACATATGTAAATAAATAAACAAATCGTCTAATGACTGACAGGGAAAAGCATTTGCATTTTGTTCGCCTTGCGGAGGAAGCGGCGCGTTACGACGAAATGGTCCAGGGGATGAAGCAGGTGAAGGAATGAGGAGGAGGAGACCAATTCAGAAGAACCCTTAATTACACTTTGCATCCTTAATTAAGGTGATTGAATTGGATGCCAAACTGAACGAAAATGAACGCAAATTGTTGGCTGCCGCGTACAGAAAGTCAGTCAGTGGGCAACGCTTCGCTTGGCGTGGCATTGCGTCCGTCGTGGCACGAGGCAAGGGCACGAAGAGACAGCTGGAGATGGTCAAGCAGTTGCTGAACAAGCTGGAGCGCGAGGTGGAAGAGAAGTGCCGTGAAATATTGGTCAGTCAGTGGAGGGTGGGCACAATTTTGGTGCCGCGAAATTCGGCACTAATTTGCGTTACTTTTCAGGATTTGTTGGACCGGGTTCTGATCAAGGAGGCTGCTGATGATGAAGTGAAAGTGTTCTACTTGAAACTGAAGGCTGACCACTTCCGCTATATGGCCGAGACACGGGCGGTGAAAAACGGTAAAAGGACAAGTTCTAGTGCAGAATACGCGTACCATGGATTTTTACGCGTCCCATGAATTTTTATATGTCCGATGGTTTATGATGAATTCATGGAACGCGTGAAAATTCAATGGGACGCGTATTCTGCACTATAACCAAAGGACAGACGGACGGAAGCATTGAACAACGGTGGATCAGCAATTGGTCAATTTTCAGATGTTGCGCAGAAGGCAAAGCAAGCGTACCAAGAAGCGTTGGACCTCGCCAAGAACAAACTCCGGCCAATGCATCCGATTCGTCTCACCGTGGCGCTGAACTTTGCCATTCTCCAATTCGAAGTGCAGAAATCACCAGCCGATGCTTGCCAAACTGCGCAACGGGTGGGTGATGAACAGAAAATTTGTGTATTTCAACTGTTTGAACTGTTACAGGCTTATGACGAAGCGACTTCCGATGCGCAGACAACGGGCGACAGTATTTGCGCGGAGTCCGTCACGATCATGGAACTGTTGCAGGACAACATCTCGTACTGGAGTGGCAACACCTCTAAGACGGAGTGAAAAACGAACGATCGCTGTATATTATACTACATAATTTGTGCATGTCCATTGTGTTGTTTTAATGATCCTTTATATGTATGTACATTTGTATATAAAACAGAATAAATGTTAAACGCTGATACAAAAGTATTAGGAGTCGAAAGATGAAAAGCAAAGGTTTGGGGGCCTTAGGGCAGATTTATTATAGTTTAGAGTCCCTCAAAAATTGTCAGGCAATAAAAAATGATTGTTAGCTGTTTGGGTCACAGATCGATTCATGAATTTGATATTCATTTTAAGCAGTCGAATCACGGACCGATTCCAAACAAAAATCCAATATTCAGGAAATTTTTTGAGGTGGTCAAGGCAGTTCGTACAATGGCGTTTGGTACAATTTAAAATGGGAATGGCCATAACTTTTTTTCTTCAGTTAATTTCTTCAAAATTGGTATCATTCGATAGCTCTATTATAAAGCTAGAAATTTAATAAAAATTGGCATTTTTAAATTTTACATCCACTTTTTGGTTGTTATTGTATTTTTTTCAGTTTATTTAAGCAAATATTGAATATATAAACTGGGGCTGGCCGGGCACCGGGTATTTGGGCAAAACCGGGCCCGGGTATTACCGGGTATTGAAAAGCCGGGTACCGGGTCGGGTACCAGTTTTGAAACCGGGTACCGGGTCGGGTACCCGGTAAAACCGGGTATTAAAAAATCCAAAAAATCCATTTTTTCAAATTTTTTTTTTCATGAAATTTTTGGAATTTTTGAGGGTTTAAAATAGAGACCGGAATACTCAAAAGTGCCGGACCGGACCGGACTAGCATTTTCAAAAATGACCGGATTCCGGATCCGGTCTCTCATAATCCGGTCAATCCAGATTTTCAAATTGCCGGATCCGGAACCGGATTCCGGATTGGTAAAAATTTAAATTTTCCAGGTTAATTTGGGGAAAAACCCGCAAATTTCATCAAATATAAGTACAAAATAATATTCTTTAATAAAATGAACAAATAAATAGTTTCAATAGGTGTAATTCATCTGGGGAAGAGACTTGTTCAAAAAAATAATTTGTTCTGCAGTTTCTGGCGATAATTTGGATCGACGGTAGTCAAAGACATCACGGGCGACTTTAAATGTTTGTTCACTCTGGACACTAGTGGCGGGTGCTGAAAGATATTTTTCAGCAAATTTGGCAAGGATTGAAAATTGGGGAGCAATTTTCTTCCATTCGTCCAACGGATTCGCTTCTGGGTTAGCAATTTCCAGAGCGAGAAATTCCTTAATTTCTTTTTCAATGTCATCGTCTTGCGATGTTTGGGCGCCTTAAATTCATTATAAAATTAATTTTTAGAGACCAAAAATCACCCTGTTCACTTGTGCTTGCGCCTGTAATGTGTTTCAGACGTTCAAAAAATGACATTCGTCGTTTAGCTGGCGGATTTTCTGGTTGGGGCGACATAACAGGACGAACAAATTCATTTTGTTGTAGTTCATCGAGGTCATTATCAATTTCCCATTCCTTCAATTCATTTTTGATCCAGGCAGTGACTCGAGCCCGAAAAGTTGCGGAATTTTCAATCAGCACTTTGTCCTTGAATCGCACATCCAAAAAAGTCGCTAGCGCATATTCCCTAAGATAAAACATTAATTTGTATTAAGTGAAACTTTTAACTTCGAGTTCGCTAGCTCAAAAAAGCGCCGTTCAACCGCATAGTAAAGTGTTGTCCTGATTGTCTCCACAGTCCTGTTGACAATTTTCATTTCGTATAACTCATCATGTAGTGCCCGTGCTTGAGGGAGGACAAATGAAATTGGCTCGGCAGTGAACCTTTTTGTTGCTTCTTCAGCACATTTCAACACCCCAACCAATTCTTCAATTTGCTCCCAATCTTCATTCTTCAACAAAATCTCAAATTCGTTGTTTTCGATTGCATATTGGGTGATTGGCGTCCTTTGTTCGATCAGCCTCTCGCACATCGCAAGCGCACTATTCCATCGGACACAAACCATCTTAATGACATTAGAAATAAATAAAATTAAGTGTATTTAACTTTAACCTGTAAAAGAGTATGAGAGGGAACATCGAGTAATTTTTGAATTTTTTTCAATTCGCTGAAGGCAGTGTTACTGTGTTTGAAACGGCCAACAATATGACGGGTTTTGGCCAATAAACTGCTGATTGTTTCATCTTTTTTCAATGCCTCCTGTACAGCCAAATTCA
The DNA here is from genome assembly GCA_023374025.1 of Heterodera schachtii. NCBI lineage: Eukaryota > Metazoa > Nematoda > Chromadorea > Rhabditida > Heteroderidae > Heterodera > Heterodera schachtii. The sequence goes on along the minus strand of SIJG01000010.1, from coordinate 1,429,135 downwards.
ATAAATGAGCAGCACAAGGCCCGTTTGGCATTGGCAAAATGCGATTTTCGTTTTCATCCCTCTCGACGAAAGCCTGCAAATAAAAAAATGTAAAGAAAAAATAAATAAATTTATCACTCTTTTCATATTTGCTGCGGAATCCGGCATAATTATATGCACGCGTTCTTTTGTAATGTGCCATTTGGCCAGTAAATTCTCAATTTTGAGCGCGATGTTTTTCCCTGTGTGTGATTCCGAAAATTCCGTAATTGCCAAAACACGTGATAACGACTTCCATTTTGAAATCGAATGAGCAGTTAAGCTGCAATGAAACCAATCAATTTAAAACAAAAAGAAAAAATTAATACCACAAAAGATTGCAAGTGGTTCCACTCCAACAATCAGTAGTCAGCGTAATAAATGCGCATTCTTTTATTTCTTCTTTGATTTTCTGGTTGACTCGTTGGTAAACAATTGGCAATGCAATTTTTCTTAGAAAATTAAAAAAATTATTTTGATTTATGTAAATTACCTATAAAAACTTTCACTTTTTGATGGGGAAACAAAGAATGAAATGTTTGGTGATCCACAGCGCCGAAGGAAATGTTTTTTGTCATCAAAAAATGAAGAATTTTCTTATCAAAGGTGGAGAGTTGAGCTGAAATAAAAATTAAATATTTAAAGAAAATGGTTGAATTACAGTCTGAAAGAGACGGTCCGGTGGATGACTGAAAGTCTGAGATTGTCTTTTGTTTTTGTTTGTCTTTTTCGGCTTTCGATTCAAGAGCATTCAGCTTTTCAGCAAATTCGGAGTTTTCGTGAATGGCGTGAAGATGGACTTGCAAACTTTTAACTGATCCTTTGGCAAGCGTGTATTCAAATTTAGGTTTTTCATTTGCTTGACATTCGAGACAAATTGCTGTAGTTTTGGACGTTTTTTTAAATAGACCAATTTGCCATATAAGACTCTTTTTCATAAAACTAAAACAAAAAAGACATAAATTATCATGTAAAAAATTTAGATTATAAAATTTAGACATAAATCCTACCGGAAATTGCATAAATGACTAAAAAGTTAAAGACATTATGCCAAATAGATATTTTTCAAAGGAAAATGAACAAAAATATAGGATTTTTGGTTGAGACCGAGCCGTACCGGATCCGGTCATGAATTCGCCGGACCGGACCGGATTGGCATTTTCATAAACGACCGGATTCCGGATCCGGTCTCTCAGAATCCGGTCAATCCGGTAATCCGGTCAATCCAGGTTTTTCCCAAAATCGCCGGACCGGATTGCCGGATCCAGAAAAATCCGGTACCGGATCCGGTCCGGTCCGTTCTCTAGTTTAAAACATAGATTTTGGCAGTTTTAGTTATGTCGCTACAAATCGCCATTCGGTTTTTTTTTAGTTTTTGATAAAAGTCGATCGGTTCTTTCGATTTTTTGATTAATTCTGGCGGGCGGTTTTGGTTATAAACCCGAAAAAACCGACCGGTCCGATCTTTACTTTTTAGCACCTAACCAAAAACGGAAGTTAGCACCTATTTTAGTAACTATTTCAGCATTTTTATATTTAATTAGGCCTTTATTAGAATGATATTTTGAAGCCGTCTCTCTTAAAAAATTAAAAGTGTCAAAACATTCGGTACTAGTGCAGTTGGTACGCCACAAATTTTTTTTTTTTGTTTAAAGTCGTATAAAAAATGGATTTAAGGTTTTCGAGGGCGCTGATTATGAATCCGACCTCCATTTCGACAAGTTCTGAGTCCCCAACGCAAATTCGAACATTTGGTCGAAAAGTCAAAAATTCTCAAAAATGTTTTTTACCTTAGAGAAAACTGCTTTTTCATAGACAAATATTTTTTTATGTCGATCGCGGATTTGTACCCATGCGAAAATTAGTTGCTCTATATTGTTGATTGTATTTATTTGGTAAAAAAAATTTTTTTGAGAATTTTTGACTTTTCGACCAAATGTTCGAATTTGCGTTGGGGACTCAGAACTTGTCGAAATGGAGGTCGGATTCATAATCAGCGCCCTCGAAAAAACCTAAAAACATCTTTTATACGACTTTAAACAAAAAAAAAAAAATTGTGGCGTACCAACTGCACTAGTACCAAACATTCCACTAAAAGTTGCTTCCCTACTCATTATATATAATAAAGATTTCCAGCGCAATTAATTCTTCTGCTATTTCCTTGACATCATTCGAAACTCAGCAAAATTGTGCTAATTGCTGTCAAAAATGAACCGACGGTAAGGCATTTTTTAAAGGCCATAAATTCGTCTTTTATTTTTAACTAAACTGTTTTTCACAGTTTCAGTTGGATTTGCAACGACGTTTGGATGGACATTTTCCCATCTTTTGACCGTCCTCAACTCGGCCTCAAATTGGCACTTCTTTCGCCACGTTTCAATGCGTTGGTGGACAAACATTTTGATGGCAAAAGAGAATTGACAATTTGGAGCCTAATCGTAATTCGTCGCAAGGACAGTGTCACAACAGAGGCGGCGGCACCAGAATTAAATGTCATTATCAACGAAACCAAATCTTTGCACATTTCGTTGCCGGACCGTCCGTTGCCCAGCAAAATCCGTTTTAAGCACCTTCGGATTTAGTAATTAAAATCAGAGCTATGGCAATAAAAACATTCATTCCATTTTCAGTTACATCGATCACTCCGTCATCGCTTTTCTTCGTTCAAATCACCAAATTTTCGACAAAAGAGGCACCGATTTACAATTGTGGATTCCAACATCACACAACTCGGATGACCAGCGGATTTGGGATGTTTTTGTTCGTGAAATTTGGCCCATTTTTTCGACAAACATTCGCCATTTGGGATTTAACGGTGGTGATCATTTGGACTATTTGCGTCGTCGCACTTCGCCGACAATTCTCACTGATCTGAATCAATTGGTTTCAATCCAATCATTTCGTCTGTTGCCCGAGGCGATTAGTGATGACTTTGATGTGCCAAATTCAACAATTTCTGCTGGCCAAGCATTGTCCAAATGGTTGCACACTCCGAGAAAAGATGGACAGCCCAAGCGATTGCGTTGCGATGATTACTCCGAACAAGGGAACACTGATTGGGTCAACAATTTCAAGGAGGTGTGGCCATAATTCCGACAGATTACTGATTTTGATTGCCTTTATTTTTGTTTTCCAAATTGTTTAGCAATTTCTCCGTGCCAATGCCATTTCTTCGGTCAGTTACCAAATTCAGTTTTCTGTTCGTGTGCCGTTAATGCAAATTGTGCCATTTGAATTGGTGAACGAATTGACAAAGGAAAAGCTGACATTGGCCAAAGAAATCGAAAATGACTTGGATGACAAGTTTTGGATAATGAAACGATGCAAAATTATTGGGCAGACGGCGGCGGTTCAGCAGCAAAAGAAATATGGAAATTGGGACAATAATTGTCATTATGTGATCATTTGGCTTTTTAATGAGACTCATTGCATTGGGTGAGCAATTAAAAGCCTTTGTGTAATAGTAGGACTGCTGCCGCCCCCCCCCCCCCCCCCCCTCAAGAAATATTTTGTTTCTTGTCGGTTTTATGCGGCGTCCCATGAATGACCATCCTCAGTTTCTTAGTCCATAACTTTTTTCTTTCTTCGGTCAATACCTCTATTCTTGGTATCAAACGAAAGATAAAAGTCTCACGATTTTATAAAAGCAAGAAGAGCAAATAAATACTGGCATTTGACAAAAAATTATTCTCGAAAAACTTGAATTTTATGTTTTCTCATTGTAATTTCTTTTTTAATGTCAGTATTTATTTGCTCTTCTTGCTTTTATAAAATCGCGACTTTTATCTTTCGTTTGATACCAAGAATAGAGGTATTGACCAAGTAAGAAAAAGTTGTGGCTTAAGAAACTGAGGATACCATTCATGGGACGCATAAAACCAACCAGAACCGGATTTTTTTATTTTTAAAAATCATGAAAACATGTTTGCAACGGACTCGCTCAGTTCGGCCGTCACGGTTCGGCGCCAGCTCGTTTTTCCACTTAAGCTTTTTTCTTTGGCATCCAAATCCATAAATCTTGGTATCTTTCGAAAGCTCTTAACATGCTCTATTAGCCTTACATAAAGCGAAAAGTTTTTCAAGCTTAGAAAAATTTTATTGAGAAAAAAACTTGAAATTTTCGACCTTTTCGCAATTTTCATGTATAACTTTTTTGGTATTTGTCTAATCGCAAAGCAATAGCTTAGAAAAAGCTTCTAAACACCTTAAGCTTTCAAATGATACCAATGTTGGATTTGGTTGACAAAGAAAAAAGTTATAGAAAGTTGTAGTAAAAAACATGCTGGGGCCGAACCGTGAAGGCCGAACTGTGAAGTAAACCGGTTTGCAATGGTTTTCTGGTTCGCTGATCACGAATTTGGCATCCATTTTGAGCAACTCCGAACACCGGAACCGAATGCGAACAAAAAGTCGAAAATTCAAATTTTTCATTGAAGCACTGATGGCTTTCAGTTCGTTCCTTACGGACATTTGCGGACGGACACTTGCCGACAATTTCGGGAAAAAAATAATAAAAATTTCGTAAATACTGATCTGATAAATTTTTATGGTAGAAGAATTCGGGTGAGAGTGCTATTTTTATCTTTAGAAAATTACGAGACATGTAAAACCCAAAAAAGTTTTATTTAGTTTTGCAGTCTCCATTCCATATTTCAGAATTTTTTAAATTTTTCCCCGAAACTCCGCAAATGTCCCACTGCGCTTTAAACAATGGTTGACCAATAATCTGAAAACCAAAAAAAAATGTTCTTTAAAAAAGGTGGCACCAGCAGCCCTACTATTACCGGCATTTCATTTTGTAAATATCCAAATTTGAGTTTATCGCTTAATTAAGCCCATTGTCTCCGCCACCAGCAGAAGAAGAAGAATTCGGACAAAGCTTCACAAATGGGCCGTCTTCTGCTGACAAATGAGTGACGGACAAAAGAACAAAAACAGTGATCAGCCACAGAAGAAGAAATTAATTAAGAATGACGATTGATCATAATTCATCAGTGATAAAATGAATGCATTTTATGAAGAAAAACCTCTCAATTTCGGCAATAAATAAATAAATCGGATGGCAAAAAATATCAAAATAGAATTTTTTTAACCATTTTGCCAAATTTTATAAAATAAAGTTAATTTGTTTTCGTTTATACATCTGTTTTGTGATTTATTGGTTAGTGCGTTACCACCATGAAAATTTATTTAAGAGGTTTTTAATCATAAAATTTCATTTGAAGAAATGACGAGCAGAAAAAAGGAATGGAACGCAACAGAGGAGGACCACCAAAGAGGAGAAATTTTGCAAAATGATGTTTCTAATCATCTTCTTCTGCTGATCACTGTTTTTGTTCTTTTGTCCGTCACTAATTGTCAGAAGACGACGGCCCATTTGTGATGCTTTGTCCGGCTTTTTCTTCCACTTCATCCGGTGGCGGAGACAATGGCCTTAATTAGACGCAATTTGAATTATTTAAACAAAATTAAATGCTTTTTTAATTGCTCACCCAATGTAACAAAAAATTTTTAAAAGTTTTTGAAAAATCTAATAACATATTCCTAGGGGTGTTTTGACGCGCTGAGTACGTTTCCGGACTTCTTTTTGGCAAATTCCGAACCCGGACTCGAACCTTTTTCTAAAAAAAAATTTGGAAGTAACACCTAAGTCTAAAAATGGCTTGAATAATCTTTTTACTGAAGCATTGATAAATGACATTCAATTTGTTTCCATATCATACATATTTTAACTATTTTTAGACTAAAACAAATGAAATTTGGAAGACTTGAATTTTCGACTTAAGACGGACCGACCGATTATAATTTTCATTAGTGATCAATGCATTTTATGAAAAACCTCTCAATTTCGATAAATAAATTAAAATAATTTTTTAAACCAAATTTTATGAAGGAAAAATAATTAATTTTCGGGGAAGAATTTTTGTGAGAAAATTTTTTCAATTCTTAGGGGTGTATTTTCTGAAATTTTTTCAGGTCGCTTTTTTGGGGTGTATTTTTCATTTTTATTGCAATTTTAGTAAGAATTTTTCCCAAAATCATGAAAAAGGCGCCAAAAATGGCGAAAATTTTGTGTGTCGTAAATCCGTCAAAATCCCGAAAATTAATTGTCACAGTTTTAAAAGAAAAACATTCACTCGATAGATAGTAGAGTTGTACGGGACGGGACACGGACAACTGAGTACCAAAGTCGCGGTTTTGACAGGGAAATTTCCGGTTGTGTTAAATTCGGCACTCGGACATAGTAAAATTTTTTGTTCGAATTCGGGTCCGGGGTTCGCAATTGGGTAAATCCAAGTTCAGTTTCGCGACCAGCGCCCTCGAAAACTCCCGGAAACTGATTTTGAGTACAAATTAAAAAATAATTTAAATAGAAACCCCATTCTTCAGGATTGCCTGAAAATCACTTTTTATCAAAACAATTTTGAATCGGTTAAAAAGAAAACTTTTTTTATTTTCAGTACTGAAGTGTCCATTTTCACTGGGACTCAGCTGTCCCAGTGCCTAGATGGCATCGGTTCGAATTTATACCTTGTTTTTTAAACTTAGCGGATCAAGAGCTTTCGAATGGTACCAAATTTGTCCGAATTTTACCGTTTTAAAGGGTCAGGGACCCCCTTTTTCACTCAATTTTTCGAGTTTTAAGCCGGTTCAAAACCCGGTTTTTTGGCATTTCCGCAACTGGAGACCGACTTTTTCGTGCATAGCTCGTCAAGGCGAATCGATTGGTATATCATTCGTGCCGTTTTTTTACGGTTGTTGACTATACTACACCCCGGCACTCTCCCCCCTTGTGCCTATGTGAGTGGAGGACTAAGAGTGATTTCGCCCATAGATAGGGGGAAATGAGAATAATGGATAGAGGCTGCGTAGCTCAGTTGGAAGAGCACGGCACGGATTGCTGGGGTCGTCGGTTCAAGTCCCACCGCGGGTTGGTCTTTTACTCTTCCGCACAAAGAACAGGAAGCGGTTTTCCCAGCCAAAAATTCCCGGTCCCGACCAACCCAAATAGGGCAATCATGTCTTTTACTGGTCCCGAAAAAAATTGTTTTTTAAACTTTTCTGAAAATTCTAATAATATGTTTCTTGGGGTATTTTGAGGGGCTGAGTACGAATCCGGCCTCCTTTTTGGCGAATTCCGAACCCGGAACCCGAATTCGAACATTTTTCGAAAAAAATTTTTGTTTCCGAAAGTCATGAAAACGCATTTCCAATGGTTTTCGGGGCCGCTGATCACGGATCTGGCATCCATTTCGAACAATTGCTAAACCCGGACCCGAATTTGAATAAAAAGTCGAAAATTCAAATCCCCTAATTTCATTTATTAATCTAAAAATGGTTAAAATATTGAAAAATATTAATGCCATCACTCAATTCTTCAATAAATAGATCATTTAAACCGTTCTTAGAATTAAAAATTAAATTCCAAAAAATTTTTTTCGAAAAATGTTCGAATTCGGGTTCAGGGCTCGGAATTCGCCAAAAAGGAGGCCGGATTCGTACTCAGCGCCTAAAAATACCCCAAGAAACATATTATTAGATTTTCAGAAAACTTTAAAAAACAAATTGTTCGGGACCAGTAAAAGACATGATTGCCCCCAAATAGATAGCAAACCATTTTTATACATCCGATTTTTTTTTACCGAAATTCAGAGGTTTTTCATGATAAAATGCATTTGATCACTGATTTGATTTATGATCGGCGGTCATTTCTTAATTAATTCATTTCTTCTACGGCTGATCACTGTTTTTGTTCTTTTGTCCATCACTCATTGTCAGAAGAAGACGCCCCTTTTGTGATGCTTTGTCCCGCTTCGTCTTCTTCTTGCGGTGATGGAGAAAATGGCCTAAATTAAGCGAAATTTGAATTATTTAAACAAAATTAAATGCCTTTTTTATTGCTCACCCAATGCAATTAAGGCAAATATCGAGCCAAATGAACACACTATTACAATTGTCCCAATTTCCGTCTTCCCAATTAACCGCCGCTGTCTCCCCAATAATTTTGCATCGTTTCATTATCCAACTGTTATCCTTCAAGTCATTTTCGTCTGCTTTGGCCAATGTCAGCTTTTCCTTTGTCCATTCATTCACCAATTCAAATGGCACAATTTGCATTGATGGCGCATGAACAGAAAAATGAATTTCGTAACTGACGGAAGAAATGGCATTGGCACGAAGAAATTGCTAAAAAATTTGGAAAACAAAAATCAGTAATTTGTCGAAATTATGGCCACACCTTCTTGAAATTGTTGATCCAATCGAAGTCCGTTCGTTTGTTGTAATTTTCGCAACGTAATCGCTTGGGTTGGCCATCTTTTCGCGGAGAGTGCAACCATTTGGACAATGCTTGGCCAGCAGAAATTGTTGCATTAGGCCCATAAAAATCAGCATCAATCGTAGCGGGCAACAGACGAAACGAATCGATTGAAATCAAATGATTGAGATCAATGAGAATTGTCGGTGAAATCAAACGACGCAAATTGTTCAAATGATCACCATGGGGAAAGCGTAAGTGGCGAATGTTTGTCGAAAAAATGGGCCAAATTTCTTGGGACAAAACATCCTAAATCAGCTGCTGCTCATCCATGTGATGTGATGATGGAATCCACAAATGTAAATTGGTGCTTTTGTCAAAAATTTGGTGGTTTGAACGAAGAAAAGCGATGACGAAGTGATCGATGTACCTGAAAATGAAAAGAATGCTTTTATTGTCATAGCTCTGATTTTCAATTACTCAATCTGAAAGCGCTTAAAACGGATTTTGCTGGGCAGCGGACGGTCGGGCAATGGAAATGGCACAAATCCGCCATTTATCCGTACATAAAGTTTTGCTTTTGGTCCTTTGTACTTGCGACGAATTGCGATTGGTCTCCAAATTGTCAATTCGCTTTTGACATCGAAATGTTTGTCCACCAACGCATTGAAACGTGGCGAAAGAAATGCCAATTTGAGGCCAAGTTGGGCATGGTCAAAGGATGGGAAAATGTCCATCCAAACGTCGTTGCAAATCCAACTGAAATGGGAAAAGGAAAAACAGTTTAGTTAAATAAATGACGAATTTTGTGATTTTTAAGTATTTAATTACCGTCGGTTCATTTTTGACAGCAATTAGCACAATTTGGCCGAGTTCCGAATGATGTCACACAAAAAAGAGCAGAATATTTGATTAATTGCGTTGTATAAAGCCTGGCTTTTAGGTGTTTCCTATTTTTTGCGGATTGTACTTTGGATGAAAGAAACACGAAAATCACATTTTATCCAAACAATTTTTGAATCTGTTCGGCATTAACTGTTTGTTGTCAATGAGCCTGAGGGATAACAAAATTCGGGAACAAACTAAGGTTGCATTTCATAGTTTCGGGAAATACCAGTGAGAAAATTGTTAGCATGGACGGTAAAAAAAGAAAAAAAAAGCGGCAAAAAATCATTGGCGTAAAAATCAAAACGCCAATGCATTCAAATGGAAAACAAAGTGTCTTTATGTTTGATCAAATTCTAAATCGGAGACCAATGCCTCCAATCTACTTCAAATAGTTAAATCAGATGTTTATTACAGATAATAAAAATAATTCTGAGCATTTGGGGGGGGGGGGGGGGTAGAGAAAGGCAAATCAACATTTTTCTCTTAGCGAACATTGTTTTAATTAGGGTTCGAGCCCCGCCCCCGCCCCCGTCCCCGGGGACGGGACAGGTTTTTGGGGCTCACCCCCGTCCCCGTGATTCAGACCCCCGCATCCCCTGCCCCCGCGACCTTCACCCCCGCGGGGGCGCGGGGGTGAAAAATACACCCCTAAGAATGGCATATTCGTGGATAAAAGGCAAAAAATTTATACAATTTTGAATTTTTTAATCATTTTGACAAATTTTATGAAATAAAGTGAATTTTATTTTCATGTTTAAATATATTTGTGGATTAGTGGTTAGTGCTTCAACATTAACAATACTTTTTGTTATGAGTTCGACACCGGCTGACGTTTTCTTTTTATTTTATTTTTCCAATTAATACATGGTTTTTCTATATGTCCTTATTTGTAAGAAATGTTCTGATTTGGGGGTAGTGCCTTATTTTCATCTAAAAGAGGAAAATTTCTGAAAAATTTGCTAATTTCTAATAAAATTCATATAAAGTCTGAAAATTTTCCCCTTGCGGCGCCAACCGGCACAGCCGGCCCCAAAAAAACCCTATTATTTTCTTAAAAATTAGCCAAAGACCTTAAATTTTTGTCCTTTTTTGGACAAAGTTTGTTAACAAATGCATTCAAATTTTCAAAATTTTTTCCCGGCGGGACCTCTCCCCTCGCACATTCACCAAGTTTTTTTGGAAATGTGCCGCAAAAAATGTTATTGTAAAAATCTGATTTAGTGATCCCGAATGCACTAATACATTTTTAATCGAATAAAATATAAAATATTTGAAGCAATTTTGCAAAATGTTCTTATTTTTAACCCTAGTCTTATTTTTTTGCCTTTCTTATTTTGAAAATTTCGAGATAGAAACCCTGGATTAATAAACAAAAACAGCCATAAAAATTGACTATTCTGGCATAATTTATAATCCCTAAATTTGGTCATTTTTAGACAATATCTGTGCAATTATACCAAAAAGAATTAAATCGAGGCGATACAACGAATAATGGAATGTGGAAGCAAACACATCATTCAAAAAAATTAATTTTTTTATGAGATTTTTTGGAGCTAATTAAAAGCAAACTCCCGCCCCCGTCCCCGGGGGCGAGTCATTTGCTCACCTCCGTCCCCGCCCCCGCGACTCTGACCCCCGCAATCCCCCGCCCCCGCGAAAAGCCACCCCCGCCGGCAATGGTCAAGAATTGGTGTCCCGACGAAAAAAAATGTTAAAAATTTCGCAGCTATTTTTTCTAAGCTTAGAAAATGCGCTGATCACGAATCTGAACTCAGATTTTGAAAATCATTGATTTTTATCTATGATTTTTCATCAACTACTTGATTTTTCCAAAAAAATTTTTGAAATTTAATCTGGTGTAAATACCTAACTCATATGCAGCTGTTGTAGAGCTCAAAAAGAGCTTTCGAATGAGCTATTGAATGTTTTGAGAAGTTAAGTGTTAAGTTTTTTACGATTTTTTGAAGTTTTATTATTGGCCCTTATGGGTCTTATGAGACAGGGGTAAGGGGTTCGAATCCGCTTGGCTGCGGATTATTTTTTTCCGATATTTGATGAGAAATCATAGACAAAAATATTGTTTTTGCAAAATTAGAACTCAAATTAGTAATCAGTGCATTTTTCTAACCCAAATTCATTGTAAAATAAATTTTTAAAAAAATTTGAAAAATCAAGTAGTTGATGAAAAATCATAGATAAAAATCAATGATTTTCAAAATCTGAGTTCAGATTCGTGATCAGCGCATTTTCTAAGCTTAGAAAAAATAGCTGCGAAATTTTTAACATTTTTTTTCGTCGGGACACCAATTCTTGACCATTGCCCCCCCGCCCACGGGGCTCGAACCCTAGTTTTAATAAATATCAACATTGATGTTATTATTTTACCTATTATCATTTTCGCTATTTCCATACCGTTGAAAATATTTTATTTAATGAATCGTTGCCGAAAAAACATCATTTTTAATTAAAATTCACTGAAAATTTTTTATTTTTTTGTTCACCCCACTTTTTGCGGTGCGCTTTTAAAAAAAACTTTTGGGAAACGTGAGGGGGGGGGGGGGGGGGATGGCCCGGCTGTCCGACAGGCGCCGCCATACATTAAATAGTAGGGGGGGGGGGGGGGGTCGACCCAACTTCATACGAACGAAGTCCAGGGGGAGTCGAGGGGGGGTCGGAGACCAAAATTTACGAAGTACTCTTCAGGCCCGTGACAATTTCGCGAAGAGCTTTTTTTTTTTTTTTTGCTCTTGCGCCAAAAATTTTTTGGTTTTTCAAATCCGCTTTTTTTGCGGCGCGCTTTTTCCAAAAAACTTTTGGAGAACCGGGGGGGGGGGGGGGGTCCGGCGGTGCCGATAGGCGCCGCCGGAAAAATTTTTGAAAATTGGAGTACAATTTGTTAAAAAATACGAGTCCTATTTGATAAAAAAAAAACCAAATTACTCAATTTCGTAAATTTTTTTTTGTACAAAATTGGCTAAATTTAAAAGGCTTTTGTTAAGTTATTCAAATTTTTTTGCCTTTACGAAGTCGCCTCTCTCTTTTCCCTCCGACCTTTCCCCACACTTTTTCACATTTTTGTCCCAACCAATACGAAGTCCCCCCCTCTTTCGGCCCATCATACGAACGAAGTCAGGGGGGGTCGACCCCCCCCCCCCCCCCCCTATTTAATGTATGGGCGCCGCCGGGATTTTTAAATTTTATTAATAGATTTTATCGAAAAATGACCAGATTTGCGATTTTTAATTGATTTCATCAATTTTGTTTATAGATTTTCACGAAAACTATCAATCATTTTGAAAATTTACAAATTAAAAAATGTCATAATTTCGTAAAACACAATTCAATAATCGTAAAATTTAGAATTTTTGTCATAAATTTTATTTTTTTCCCAATTTAATAAAAATTATCGCATATTTACCAGTGCTTTTTCGATTTTCACTAGAGTTGGTCGGAACCGGGAAATTTGACAAAAACGGGACCGGGACTTGCCGGGACCAGAAAAGTCGGGACCGGGACCAAATTTTTTGACCGGGACCGGGATCGGGACCGCGAGAAAAGCCGGGACCGGGACCAACCGGGAATTTTCCCAAAAGAAAATTTTTTTGAAAAAAAATTTAAATTAGAAGTGCACTTGTTACGAAAATTGCCTACATTCAAAAATATACGCATAAAATTTTTTAAATTTTCGTTTGGGGGAGGGATTCGAAGAATTTTTTCATTATTCATTGGAAATATTTAAAAATTTTTAGTTCGGGGGGGGCAGGCGTCTTGGAATTTTCTGAGTCCCAAAATTCTGGATTTTTTAAATAAATTAACAATTTCTTAAATCGCTGTTTTTGTGGCGCTGTTTTTTCGAGAAAACTTTTTTGGAAAATTGGGGTCGGGGCGGGGTCCGGCGGTGCCGATAGGCGCCGCCGGAAAATTTTGAAATTTTGAGTGAGATTTGTTAACAGAATTTGTCAAAAAAATACCAAATATTTGGTTAATTTGTGTGTTTATAGGTTCTTTAAAAATGAAAAAAAAAATAAATTTTAAGTTGATAATTTTATTAATTAAATTCAATTAAAATAATGGTAAAGAAATTACAAAAAAAAAACTTTCTGTTCAATCGGGGGATTGAACCCAAGAGACAAATAATGAAAAACTTATCGTGCCGGTCTCTAAAATTGTCGGTGGAGGAAAATGTTCTTTCCAAATGACGCCGCCAAAAAATCAAAATTTGAAATTTATTGCAATTTTGAATGAAAATGCATCAAATCAAAAGAAAAAGAAAGAAAAAGGTAAGCATTAAAAGAGAAAATAGCATCAAATCAAAGTCCAGCAGAGGTAATCAAATGGTCGGTCATTTCTTCTTTTCTCAAATTGCCATAGTTTCACAAATTGGCGACTTTTTCGTTGTTTTGGTCGGCGGGCGGAGACAATGGCCTAAAATTTGAATTCGAAGAATAGGTAATTAAATTTTGAATTTATTTTCAAATAAAAATTACCAATACATAATTATTTAAAATACAAAAGGAAAAAAGGTAATCGCTGCTCACCCACCCAATGCGGTCTGGACAACGCAATTCAATTACAACATTGTGCAAATTGTTCAAAATGTTGTGGTTCCGCTGCTGCTGGTGCTGAACCGTCTCCCCAAAAGCAACAACATTTGATGATGATAAGCATCGCTTCTTTAGAAGCCATCCATTCATTTTTTCATCATTTATTCTTTCCACAATCGCCTTCTTTTTGCAATGTCAACTTTTCTTGGGTTGTTTCGTTCACCACTTCAAATTGGTCCATTGATGAGGCCGAATCCAACAAAATTTCAATGTTGTAGCAGGCCGAAGTGGTGGTGGTGGCACCAAGAAAGGCCTAATGAGAAAAAAAAAAAAAACTATATTTATGTATATAGTGTGGGTGCACTACATCCCGTTTTAGAATTTTGCTAAATTCTCTAAAAATGTATAAATTTTCAAGACTCACCCTCCTGAGAGCACGCCACCTATCTGAACCAATTTACGCAAAAAATTTTAGCAAAAAAAAAAGGTCGTCGCCGTGAAAATTTTTTTCTCGTTTCAGGGAAAAATTTTTTATTTTGTGTGCGGTAACGTTTCGACTGACCCCCTTTTTGAGGGCTGCACCAACAATTACTAAAATGAAAGACGATCTTTTTGAATTTGTTGACCCATCTATTGACTGACATTTTCCTCCAAATACCAAACCGAACTCTTCAAAACCAGGCAAATGCCGATTTTTCCCCTGTCTTGATAATAAGTTGAGGAATAAATTCCCGAAATGTGGCAACCACCTCCTTGAACTTGTTGACCAATTCTTTGCCCTTTGATGCAAAAGTGCTTGAGAATCGGCAACGCAAATGCTTTGGTTGGCCATCGGTTGTCGGCGTGTTCAACCATTTGGATAAAGCCTGGCCAGCAGTTGCATTTTTTCCATCAAAAGCAATTGGATCCGGGAATAAACGATAAGAGCTGATCGTCTTCAGCTGCGGGAGATCAGTGAGAATTGTGGGCGAAACGAAACGATGCAAATTGTTCAAATTTGCAGGCATATAGAAGGCCAAATGGCGAATGTTTGGCGCAAAAATGGGCCAAATGTCCCTGACCAATACATCCCAAATCGCTGTTTCAGTGGACACTTTCAATGTCATTTTGGTGCCCCTTCGGTCGAAGATTTGCTTGTTGGAACGGAAAAATTCGATGACAGTTTGGTCGATGTATCTGTGAAAAAAGGGGGCAAATACACGCGCACACAAAAGGGCTAAAAATTGCATTAAAATACTCAAAAATTTTCCCGGAGGCGCTATCAGCACCGCCGGACCCCCATTATACCATATTTTTGAAAAATGGAGGCCAAAATGGCAAAAAATATTACTTTTTTGGCGAAAAATTTTGTAAAATACACCCCTAATTCGGGATTTCAAAAAACCAAAAATACACCCCTAAAAATTGTCTTAAAAAAGAAAAATACACCCCTAAGAATCGATTTTTTGAGTTGCCCCGCCCCCGAAACGAAGGTCCTGGCTACGCCCTTGCGGGTACACCCCAAAGTGTGGCCGCAAAAAAAAAAATTTTTTTTTCTAAAAAAATTGCGGCGACATTATTTCCGGCGATGTTTTGGCCTCTTATTCTTCGTTACAACTTTCCGAAATTTTTTTTTGATAGAAATGATTTTTTTTCGAGACCAATGAATGTCTTCCACAATTTTTTATTGAATTACTCAATTTGGAGTAAATGGAAGCGAATTTTGTTGGGCATCTTGTGCCATGTAAACTGCTGATCTCGGCCATAGATCTGAACGGAAAAATGGGTAATAAATATTGTCATCATCGCCCAATTTTTCAATAAAATAAAAATTTCAAAAGTCATGTAAAACGTCTATCCTGGGGTTTTCGAGGTCGTTGATACTAATCTGACATTCATTTCTAGTAATTCAGAACTCTAATTCGAACAAAGTCGAAATTTTAAATTAAAAAAATATATTTTTTTTTGTTAGAATATGTAATGAATACGCATTTTTTGATGGTGCATTTATATGTGATTAATGTTAGCCTAGCTTCACTAAATTTTAAAACAATAAGAATTTTGAAAAATTTGAATTTTCTATTATTTGTTCGAATTCGGGATTCGCTATTGGCAAATGATGAATGTGATCAGAGACCTCGAAACCCCAGCTGGAAAGGCGTTTTACACTGATTTTTTTTAAAAATTTTTCGCAAAATGGGGGAGGGGGGTTAAACCTACCGAAAAGTGAGGCGCTCCTTCAACATAAATGCTTTTCAAAATATTTCCTTCATAAAAGAATATTGTTTTCTTGAAAATTTTCAAGGTCCCCCAAATTGTCAATTCGGGTTGGCAGTCGAAATGCGTTTCCACCAAAACATCGAAACGGGGCGAAATCGTAGCAAATTTGAGGCCGAGTTGAGGACGACGAAAGAATGGCAGAATGTCCATCCAAACGTCGTTACAAATCCAACTGAAGTGACATTTAATGGTAATAAATCATAATGCCGATGGTACCCTCCCCCTCGCTTTTTGAAAAAAAATTTTTTTTTCGGAATAACCTTAGGGGTTTTTCAAGTTCGGAGAATCCATAACTGGGTAATACTGCCGATGGTCCCCCCCTTTTTTGAAAAATTTTTTTTCTGTTCTAAAAAGTCGTAAAAACACGGATTATGGGGTTTTTAGGGTCGCTGATAATGAATCTGTCATCCATTTTGACCAATTTCGAATCCCGGACCCGGATTCGAACCAAAAGTCGAAAACTCAAAATTTTCAAAATTCACTTTTATGTTCGTACCTGTACATAGTGACTATTTTTTGATGTTGCAATGGTTTTTAACTAAATTTAGCTTATTTAATTTAGGAACAAAAAAAGAATTTTGAAAATTTTGAGTTTTCGACTTTTGGTTCGAATCCGGGTCCGGGATTCGAAATTGGTCAAAATGGATGACAGATTCATTATCAGCGACCCTAAAAACCCCATAATCCGTGTTTTCACGACTTTTTAGAACAGAAAAAAAATTTTTCCAAAAAAGGGGGGGGGGACCATCGGCAGTATTACCCATAACTGACATCCATTTCAACCCAATTTGTACCCAAAAACCGATTAGGATAAAAATCGAAAGATCAGTTTCCAACAAATTCACACTTATCCATTTTTTTCGCGCATTGATTCGTCGATGTCGGATTTATGATCGGCGACCTCAAAAACCCCAGGAAACTCGTTTTAAGGACATTAAAATTTTTGAAATTTTTTTCGAAAAATGGGGAAAACAAACCACCGTATTACCCGGAAATATGAGCACTCACATTTTCTTCCGTCCTCCAAATGGTGTCACAAAAGAAGCCGACGACGACGATTGCTTTTCATTTTCAACGGCGGACAAAAGTTTTTGCTTTTTCTCGGCAGGCGGTGCCATTAGAAATTTATTTCGTCTCTCAAAAAATAAAACCAATTAAAACAAATTAGTAAGAAAAAGTGAGACAGATAAACAGAGTTCACGGTAATGGTAAATGCGCTAAAATTTATGATTGCTAATTTCCTCCCCAAATTTGTTAAAATCGATAATGGGAGACGAAAAATATAATATTTGATACATTTTTGATCAAAAATTGTAAAAATAACAGATTTGAAGCAATTTTGCAATGTGTCCTGATTTTCGACCCAAAAATCTAATTTTTTGGGCCCGATATTCTGATTTTGAAAATTTTTCGATCCGAGCCCTGCATTAAGCACAAAAAGTCTAAAATAGGCAAAGTTAGTCATTATAAAAGCCGCGGAGTCCCAAATGTCGCGCATCGTTCAAAAAACGCCGCGAATCGCGGATCTCGTCGCGCTCCACCCCTGCTGTGTTCCTCAAATCCCTATTTTTGCCTAATTGGCGTTATGCCCAGAATTTATTAACAAAAATTCAATAAAAACGAAAAATACACTCCCTAAGTGGAAATCTCAAAATTTTTGTGTATCGTACATTTTTTGCCATTTTCTACTCCAATTTATTTACCAAATTGAAAGGTTTTTCTTCATAAAATGCATTTGATCACTGATAAATTATGATCGATCGGTCATCTTCTCAAATAATTCATTTCTTCTTCTGCGGCTGATCATTGTGTTTTGTTCGTTTGTCCGTCACTCATTTGTCAACAGAAGACGCCCCTTTTGTGATGCTTTGTCCGGCTTCTTCTTCTGCCGGTGGCGGACACAATGGCCTAAATTAGGTGCAAAATTCAAATTTGAATATGTACAAAATCAAATGCCGGTAATAGTAGAGCTGGTCCCCACCCCCTTTTTTAAGAAAATTTTATTTGTTTTCAAAAGTCGAAAATTCAAATTTTCAGGTTTCCAGATTATTGGTCAACAATTGTTTAAATACATGGAAACGAACTGAAAGTCATCAATCAGTGCTTCAATGAAATATCATTTAAACCATTTCTAAACTTAAAACAAAAAATCGAAAATTTGACTTTTTGCTCGAATTCGGGTTCCGGGTTGGACATAGGTCGAAATTAATGTCAGATTCAGATTCTCCGACCCTTAAAACCCCTAATATCATTTTGAAAAAATTCTGAAATTTTCGATTTTCCTTTTTAGTCTAAAAATGGTTTAAATGATTTTTTATTGAGGCACTATGACTTTATTTCGTTTTCTTGTATTTAAACAAAATTATGGTATTTGAGTTTTTGACTTTTTGTTTGAGTTCGGGTCCGGTATTCGGAGTTGGTCAAAATGGGTGACGAATTAGTGATCAGCTAATCAGAAAACCCTTGGAAACATGTTTTCATGACTTTTGCAAAAAACAAAATTTCTTGGGAGGACCAGCCCTACTCTTCTTACTAAGACGGGCAATTATATGGACATAAATCGCGAAATATGGAAAACAGTACGATTGTGTTGTAGAGTTATGAAGGATAAAAGCGACTCTTATGGCTCGGTCGCTTCGCGGCTTCTCACCCTTCTCTTGGCAGTTCGGCTCTATTATGGTTTGTCCTCCATAAATTTTTGAAAAAATTACAGTTTTTAAAGAGTCGGGAAATTTTTGGTTGAAAAATGGTCCGGGATTCGGAATTGGTCGAAATGGATGCCGGATTCGTGGTCTGCGACCTCGAAAACCCTTAGAAACATGCTTTCATGACTTTTGAAAACATGTAGTCTTTTTGTTTCTTGTCATTTCTTAAATAACCTCGGCATTTCAATCATCGGAACTCTATCTCACCAATTCTTCTGCAGCCCAATCGCCGGGACTCAACCCTACGGCATGCCAATCACTGGGCACTTAACCTCAACAATTTTTCGGCACGGGACTCAGCCCACCACCATTCCAATCACTGGGATTTAATTCTCCGGCATTCCAATCGCCGGGACTCAAGGAGAAAAAGGAGCAGCAGCGGAAGAGGAAAAGAAAGTTACAGTTGAATTTGATCAAAAACAACAGCAGCAAAAACAAGAAGTTCAACCAGTACAGCAGCAAGGAATGGAGATGAAGAGGGACAACAGCAAAAATGGAGAAACAAGGGAAGAGGAGGAAAAGGAGGAGGGAAATAGCACTGGGAAAAGAGGAGTGACGGAAGAGAAAGAGAGGAAACGGAAAAATTCGACGGAAGATGGAGGAGGAGAAAAGAGATAAACAGCAGCAAATCGACATTTTTTAATTTTGCCGGTGCTAATATTGCTAATGGATGTCGTAAACATACATGATCAAGGGGTGCGCCAGTCAGACTCCCATACGTCGGACGTTTGGCCGGGAAAAATTTTGCAATTTTAATGCGACTTGTTAACAGATTTTCACCAAAAATTGACAATTTGTGCGATTTTAAGTCAATACAGCCGCCCCCCCCCCTTACGACGCACGTGGGGGGGGGGGGGGGTGTGCCGGCGCACCCCTTGATCATGTATAAAATTAATTGTCACAACTTTTCAAGGAAAAATTCATTCATTCCAAAGAAAAAATCATTAAATTTCTCAGGGATTGATCACTGATGATTATGATCGATCGGTCATTCTTAATTAATCCATTTCTTCTTCTTCTTCTGATCACTGTTTTTGTTGTTTTGTCCGTCACTCATTTGTCAGCAGAAGACGCCCCTTTTGTGATGCTTTGTCCCGCTTCTTCTTTTTCTGCCGGTGGCGGAGACAATGGCCTAAATTAAGCGCAATTATTAAACAAAATCAAATTTCCCTTTTTAATTGCTCACCCAATGCAATTAGTGTCACTATCAAGCCAAATGAACACATCGTTCAAGTTTTCATCTTTCTTTTGCTGCTGAACCACCGCTGTCTCCCCAATAATTTTGCATCTTTTCATTATCCAACAGTCGATCCAGTCATTTGCATTTTCTTTGGCCAATGTCAGCTTTTCCTTTGTCCATTCATTCATCAATTCAAATGGCACCATTTGCACTGACTGCACACGAACAAAAAAATGAATTTGGTAACTGACGGAAGAAATGGCATTGGCACGGAGAAAATGCTAAACAATTTGGAAAACAAAAATCAGTCATTTGTCGAAAATATGGGACCACACCTCCTTGAAATTGTTGATCCAATTGAAGTCGGCTTCTTTGTTGTAATCTGCGCAATACAATCGCTTTGGTTGGCCATCTTTTCTCGGAGAGTGCAACCATTTGGACAATGTTTGGCCAGCAGAAATTGTTCCATTTGGCCCATCAAAATCATCACCAATTCCATCGGGGGACAGATCATATGATTTGATTGAATTCAGATTCAGCAGATCAGTGAGAATTGTCGGTGAAATGAGACGACGCAAATTGTCCAAATGATCATCACGGGGAAAGTCCAAATGGCGAATGTTTGTCGAAAAAAGGGGCCAAATTTCACGTGTCAAAACATCCAAAATTGGCTGGCCATTCGTGGCATGTGAGGAAGAAATCGACAACTGTAAATCCGTGCCTCTTTTGTCGAAAATTTGGTGATTTAAACGAAGAAAAGCGATGACGGAGTGATCGATGTACCTGAAAATGGAAGGAATGCTTTTATTGTCATAGGTATGATTTTTAATTACACAATATCGAGTTGCTTAAAACGGATTTTGCTTGTTTGTCCACCAACGCATTGAAACGTGGCGAAAGCAATGCCAATTTGAGGCCAAGTTGAGGACGGTCAAAACAGGGGAACATGTCCATCCAAACGTCGTTGCAAATCCAACTGAAATTGTGGGGAAACAGTTTATTGTTAGTTAAATTAATGAAAAATTTGTTAAAATTTCTTTTACCGTCGGTTCATTTTTTGGCAATTAGCACAATTTGGCTGAACACAAATAGCAGAATAATTAATTGCGTTGGAAAACTTTATTTTTATATATGAGAAACAAAGCGGAAAACAAAAGTTTTTAACGAAAATCACATTTTATCCAAACAATTTTAATGACGACGGATCGGAAGCAGGGACGGGCGAAGCTCGGCTTGGCACTCGAAGCCGAAGCCGAAGGCGAAGCCGAATTTTTTTCGAAGCACGAAGTTCGAAGTTCGAAGCCCAAAAAACCCGAAGTTTTCGAAGCTTTCGAAGCTCGAAGCACGAAGTTTTTGAAAAAATTATTTTCCATAACAAAGACTTTTTTTCAAAAAATTTTCGTATTCACTAAATTTAATTAAAGCTTTCTGTAGATAAAAAATTTATAATTGAGCCTTTTCCAAATAAATTTTTTTCCTTTGATCTTGATTCAACGAAAATTTTCATTTCTTAAAGTCTTTCGCGATTTTTAAGTCAAGGCCATTATTTGTAAAATTCTATTCCAAATTTATAAAAAGCAATAAAAAGCTTTTTGGTGGCGCATTTTTCAAAAAACTTTTTTGGTTGAGTGAGCTGGCGGCGCCGGTAGTCGCGCCAAGAAAATTTTGAAAATTCTTGAATACAATTTGTTAAGAGATTTTCGCATCATGTTAACAATTTAAACAAAAAATGTAAAAATCTTCCGATTTTGATTCTATTTTTTAAGTTTTTTAAATGTTAATTTTTGAAAAATTAAAAGAAAAACAAATATTTGGAGGGGGGGGGGAATGATTCAACGCAAAAATTCGAACGGGTCCAAGAGCACAACCCACTGGACCAAACCAGTTAATTAAGATAAGAAAACAAAAAGTAAGTAATGTTATTTAAATTAAAGTTACCATAAGCCAATCATTAGGGGTGTATTTTTTACTTTGAAAACTCGATTGTTAGGGGTGTGTTTTTCCCGAAACTTCGGGTAAATTACCCGAAGACGAAGCTCGAAGTTCGAAGCCCAAAAACCCGAAGTTTTCGAAGCTCGAAGCACGAAGCTCGAAGTTTCGCCCATCCCTGATCGGAAGAGGAAAAATGAATAGCAGTTGCATTGGAATGGAACGTACATAACAGAGGAAAAGAGAAGAGGAGAATTTGCAAAATGATGACCATTTGCCGGGCGTTTTATCTTATCCCTTAACCCCCAAATCAATCAATTAAATAAAAACTTGCCAAAGAAAAAAGCTTAAGTGGAAAAAACGAGCTGGCGCCGAAACGCGTGGGTCCCAAAGCGAAATGCCCAAAAAAATGCGAAATTTTTTTCCAAAAATTAAATGATATTTGAAAGACTTGTGATATAATTGACTTAATTATCTTTTTAAATTATTATTTAATTGTTTTCTTTGGCGTTTTGTTTGTTTTAAAATGACAAAATGATTGTAAAATCACGGATATTTATTATGTGTTGAGTTTTGGCGAATAAATAATTTGGAAGGAAAGTGAGTTCTGCTGTATTTTCAAATTAGGCTTGGAATCGATTGTGTTTTCATTTATTGTGACTAATTTGCTTTTTGTTGGTTTTGTTAAAGACAGGTCAATTGTCTCCGCTCGGAAATTAAAGCATTGTTGTGATTGTTTTGACTTCGTGTTCCGAATTTTGGAGGAATAGAATTGTATAACTTGGCGCTCCTGGGTGGATTCATGTCCGTGTGTTAGATGTTGATCTTATTCTAACACTCTCTCCACTCTTACGTGCTGGCGGCCGACAGCATATAAAAGAGCCCGGGGACCGGTCTTCTCAGAGGCCGGGGATGTGATGCGGCTCAATTCCCTCATGCTGGGAATGAGTCTCTCTCTTCCTTATCTATGGAATTGAGAGGAGTGTAAAAGTGTCCGTGTAGCTCAGTTGGTTAGAGCATTCCACGGAAAGGAAGGGTCGTGGGTTCGAGTCCCACCGCGGATCAACATTTTACACTTCGCCATCCACCAAAATCACCACAGACTTTAATGCTTAACTGTTCTGATGGCTGACTGTTCTTTTGTTTTTCATAAATTCTTTATGCAATTCCTCTGGTGATTGTGAGACAAATGTGAGAGGGTCGGGGTTTTTAAATGTTTTTTTATGCCATATAGTCAAAAAGCTTTTATGTAGCATTTTTGCTTAAAAATATTATTAATTTTCATAATAATGATTTTAATTGCTTTATTTATTTTTTTTGTACAGAATTAATTAGAGTTGTACGGGACCGGGAAATTTTGTAAAAGCGGGACCGGGACCTGAAAATCCGGGACCGGGACATGAAAAGCCGGGACCGGGACATGAAAAGCCGGGACCGGGACATGAAAAGCCGGGACCGGGACATGAAAAGCCGGGACCGGGACATGAAAAGCCGGGACCGGGACCTCGGTTCTTGGCCGGACCGGGGAACAGAACCAACCGGGACAAATTCAAAAAATTAATGAAAATTTTCAATCAAATTTTCTTCAATTATTTTAAACGATTAATTTTTTGGTCTAATATTAGGCCTATGGGACGCAAAAAATCAAATGGTACCATTTTATTTGCAAATTAAGTTATGAAATCGTGAAAATATGTTGACGAGGATTTTTGAGGTCGCTGACCACGAGTTTGAGCAAGTGTTTGAAATTTAAAACACCTGAAAATCAAATGTTTGATCCCGAAAATCACTTCCTGAAAAATCAATTTTGTTGGTTTTTGTGCAAATCTTAAAATTTTTATGTTTTCATAAATTTTTGCCATTTTTATACATCTAATTTATTTACCAATTGTGAGGGTTTTTCATTATAAAATGTATTTGATCACTGGTTTTAATTATGATCGGTCGGTCATTTCTTAATTAATTCATTTCTTTTTGTCCCGCTTTTTCTTCCTCTGCCGGTGGAGGAGATAATGGCCTTAATTAAGCGAAATTCGAATTATTCTTTCAATTCCTTCATTTTTCGTCGAATGCGCCAATTGGCCCCGCCATTCTCAACGATTGTCCATCCCTTCGTTTCGTCACTTTCAAGAGCAACATTCTCCCCGAATTTCGGCCCCATAACAGTGCCAATGCGACGGATGGTCAAACGGTGGCCAAATGGCTGTTCACGCCTTCTCCGGACGGTGTGCCGAAGAGTCTCATCATTTACATCGAGAATTCATCGGCGGAGGAATGGTCGTCAATGATTGAACAATTCAAAGCGGTGATTTTCATTCATGCCGTATTTTAATTCTTCATTTTTATCTCCCATTTTAGGCATTTTCCAATGCTTCTTCTCCCGCTTGCTTCTCCATTTCCTTTGAATTTGTGCCGTCCTCTTCGCTTGACTTTGTTGTGCCATTTTTGGTGACCAACGAATTGACTGGTGAGCAATTGGCACTGTCAAAACGTAGTGAGAAATGTTTTGTGCTCTTCCGTTGTCCAATTGCGTCGGATGAGAGAGACAGAAAATGAGACGAATTGCTTCTGATGGATGACCAGTGGAACCAAATTTACATTGGCATTGCAAAGGACGGAATCGCCAATGGGTGAACAAATTATTTTTAAAAAATTTTTTCATTTTTATGTTTTTTCAGACTTCTCGACGCTTCCCCCGGGCTGAGTGGTCGTCAACAGCAGAATGATTAATTAATTGGGTAATTGATGCAAAGTGTTTGTGATCCCGAAATGTTGCCATTTCATATTATTATTATTTGTTGAACGTATTTTACTCTATTTTCTCACAAATTCGTCCATTTCAATTGTGTAATTAGTATGAGTCCGTATAAATCCAATCCCTATTGATCACTGATGAATTATGATCGATCGGTCATTTCTAATTAATTAACATTTCTTCTGCCGGTGGAGGAGACAATGGCCTTAATTAAGCGCAAAATTCAAATTCGGATAAAAATAAAATCCCTTTTTTATTGCTCACCCGATGCAATTAGTGCTACTGAAAAGCCAAAATAACACAGTGTTGCAATTGTTGTCCCAATTTCCGTCTTCCCAATGGACCGCCGCTGTCTCCCCAATAATTTTGCATCGTTTCATTATCCAATCGTCCCCTTTCTTTGCTTTGGCCAATGTCAGCTTTTCCTTTGTCCATTCGTTCTCCAATTCAAATGGCACCATTTGCATTGACGGCGCATCAACATAAAAATGAATTTCGTAACTGACGGAAGAAATGGCATTGGCACGGAGAAAATGCTAAACAATTTGGAAAACAAAAAAAGAGCAATCAATGGCACAAATTTGTCATCCATTTGTACAGATAGCTTCGGTTCAGGTCCAATGCCCTTGCTAATTTCGATTGGTCTCCAAATTGTCAATTCGCTTTTGCCATCGAAATGTTTGTCCACCAACGCATTGAAACGTGGCGAAAGCAATGCCAATTTGAGGCCGAGTTGAGCATGGTCAAAACATGGCAAAATGTCCATCCAAACGTCGTTGCAAATCCAACTGAAATTATGGAAAAACAGTTTAGTAAATAAATGATAAATTTGTGACTTTTAAAAAACTCATTACCGTCGGTTCATTTTTGGCAATTAGCACAATTTGCTGCCGAATTCCAAATGTTGTCACAAAAATAGCAAAATAATTAATTGCGTTGGGTAAAGCCTGGATTACCGTATATTGTCTAATTAAGGCCCCGGGGGATTATTTTACAACAGATTTTTAATGACTAGGGCCGCGACTTTTAGTGATGAATATGGCTTCTTTTTAGGCACAAAAAATTGCGAAAACCAAATAGTTTAAAAAAATTTTCCAGATAAGGACAAATTTTTAAATGAAAAATTTTTATTGAGAAAAAAATAATTAATTTTTTAATTATTTTGGTGAGAAGCGTCAAAGTCTGATTTTTAATGACGCATAGTGACTTGAGAATCGAAAATTTCAATTAGCGCCCTTTTTGGCAAGCATTAAGAATTGGTGTCCCGACGAAAAAAATGGTAAAAATTTGTCGGGTATTTTTTCTTGGCTTAAAAATGAGCTAATCACGAATCTGAGCTCAGGTTTTGAAAGTCATTGATTTCCATCTAAGATTTTTGTCAACTACTTGATTTTTTCCGATTTTAAATTATTCTTTTAAAAAGTTTAGCAATGAATTTGGATCACGAATCTAAGCTCTGATTATGCATGAACCCCTTCATTTTGTCTATGAGTTTCATCAAGTGTCATAAAAAATTGTACTTGTATAGTTTGTTTACACACCATAGAACATTTTTTAAATTTTAATGACAAAAACATGTTTCAAGGAGTATTCGGAGTCGCTGATCACTAGAGATCGGATTTTGAAGCAAATGCCTCTTTTTTCGTATTAATTTCGACATATTAAGCATAAATAAAAATAACACATTTTCCATTTGTTTTGAAGCTTCTACGCTGACTTTTATTATGCCTTTTTTTTTTTTGCCTTTTTTGGGATTTTCTTGCATTAAATGCCATTTTTGATCAGTGCATTTTTTAAGCCTAGAAAAAATATCCGACAAATTTTTAACATTTTTTTCGTCGGGACACCAATTGTTAGTGATTGCCCCCTTTTTGATGGCTTTTTTTATAACGACTAGAGCTCGGCCTGGGCCTGGATCCAGGCCTGGATTTTTCCTGGATCCAGGTCTCGAGGAGCCTGGATGTTATGACTTGAGAAGCTCAAAAAAACGTTTTTTACAATATTTTAGGTCATACACAATTTTCTTAAAACTTAAAGAAATTTTTTGAAATTTTGCATGCTAATAAAAAACATTCAAGCCTATCGAATGGTATAAGGAATTAAAAATTTGGTTGATTACAAGCAAAGTTATATGAAAAATTGTTTTAATTGATAGTTTTTTGACTATTGTCTTAGCACCGAAGAAATGGCGAGCAGAAAAAGAGAATGGCAAGTGCATTGGAATGGGAATGGAACAGCAGAGGAGGACCACCAATGAGAATAGTAATTGCTAAATAATGACCATTTGCCGGGCGTTTTACCTTACCCTCCACCCCCAAATCAATCAATTAAATAAATCAATTGGACGGATAATTTTTATCCAACTTTCATTTGTAAAAGCTTAGAAATTTTCTTTGGGTACTACTAGTGCAGTTGGTACGCCACAAAAAAAAATTATTTTATTAAAACAGTACAAAAAATGCTTCCAGGATTTCGAGGGCGTTGATTATGAATCCGACTTCCATTTCGGCCAATTCAGAGTCCCGGACTCAAATTCGAACATTTGGTCGAAAAGTCAAAAATTCTCAAAAAACTATTTTTACCACCGTCATCCAATAATGCGAAAGAGAGGAAAAGGGAGGAGAAAAAGGAGCAACAACAAGAAGAAGAGGAAAAGGAAAAGAAAGTTGCAGTTGAACACCAACAAAAACAACAAGTGCAAGCAGTACAGCAGCAACAACAAAAGCAAATTTTGGTGGGAATGGAGATGAAGATGGATAACAGCAAAAATGGAGAAACAAGGGAAGAGGTGGAAAAGGAAGGAAAGCATTGGGGAAGGAGGAGAGACGGAAGAGAAAGAGAGCAAAAGGAAACATTCGTCGGAAGAAGGAGGAGGAGGAGAGAATGAAGCAGAAAAGAGAGGAACACAGCAAATTGACACTTTTTAAATTTGCTGGTGCTAATGGATGTCGTAAATCCCCCGTCAAAATCCCAAAATTAATTGTCATATTTTTGAAAGGAAAATTCCATTCATTCGATATACATACAGTAGGCAAAATTTTTATTCTGGTCGGTTTTATGCGTCCCATGAATGACCATCCTCAATTTCCTAGGCCATAACTTTTTTCTTACTTGGCCAATACCTATATTCTTGGTATCAAACGAAAGCTAAAAGTCTCGGGATTTTATAAATGCAAGAAAAGAGCAAACATTGGTATTAAAAAAGAAATCATAATAACAAAACTCGAAATTCAAGTTTCTCGATATTGCATTTAGCAAACAAAAAAATATAATATGTCATGGGACGCATAAAACCGAACAGAACCAAATTATTTTTTGTGTTAGCTGCCAAAAATATGCAAATGCATATTTTTTTTTTCCTGGCTTCTCCATGCTCTAAATAGTAGAGATCGGATACGGGCCGGACCCGTATACGGGTTTTTACGGGCCCGTAACCCGTAACCCGTATTTTTTTCGGCCGATACGGGTTTTTACGGGTTAAGGGTTTTACGGGTTTTTAGCCCGTAACCCGTATCGATGTCAAACCCGTAACCCTTACCCTTACCCGTACAATTACGGTACGGGTTAATTTTCTTACGTTTTTAAGGTGAAATGGAGTAAATTTTTAAATTTTGTGCAGTCAATTCGCCAAAACTTTGAAATTGGGCGGTCAATTTCGTAAAATTTTCGGTGAAAATCAAAAAAGCATTGGTAAATATTGGAAAATTTATGTAATTCGAAAAGAAATCAATTATTTCTGTACCAAAAAATTTTTAGTTATTGAATAGCATTTCGTTTAAATTTTTTATGAAATTCTTTTTTATTTTTCTTAATTTTTTTTGCGAATTGGATTTGTGAATTCTTCAAAATTATAAATCATTTTAGTGAAAAACTGTCAGCAAAATTCATGAAATCAGTTAAAAATCGCAAATTTGGTCAATTTTTCTATTAAACCTATTAACAAATTGCAATCAAATTTTAAAAAATTTCCCGGAGGCGCCCAACGGCCACCGCCGGATGCCAATTGTTGTATTTTTTGAATTTTGTTGCTTAAAATTTATAATAAAAATTATTACAATGCCTTTTAGGTTTAAATATTCAAAATTTATTTTTATCAAAAAGAAAAAAACCCTTACCCGTATACGGACCCGTATTATTTCTGAATACGGGTTTTTACGGGTTAAGGGTTTTACGGGTTTTTAGCCCGTAACCCGTATAGATGTCAAGTTCGTAACCCTTACCCTTATCCGTATTTTCTCAAAATTCCGATCTCTACTAAATAGTAGGAAAAACACTTTTTTGTGTTTGCGTATAAAAGTTGGGACTTTTATTTACATATTTTTACATATTTCGGGATTTTTGTGCATACATATTTGCATATTTAGTGGTTTTTATGCATATTTTGCCATTTTTATTATATATTTTCAGATTTTTGCATATTTTACCATTTTTTGTTTGAATATCCCTTATTTGTTAGCAAAAATATTTGATTATGCCTAAAATTAAATCCAAATCTGAATGGATACGCGAGTGGGTAAACAGTGAGCTTCACTGCCGAAAACCTTGAGAAATTTACGATTTCCAATTGCAAAAACGTGCTGAGCCGATCCACAAAAAAACTCAGTGATCGATTGGTCATTTTCCGGAAGCCTATCGCACCACTTTCGGGGCATCAAAAGTGCCTGATCCGGAACCCGGACCGGCCCGGTTAAGAATAATTTTTTGTTCACTTTTTCAAGGGCTATCTCTCAGGCCGGGTCCGGTTTTTGATCCATTCACTTGGAGCCCGTCATGGGTCGGGCACCTCTGCCGGAGGACACAGCCTCGCCCCCGACCCTGGCGATGTCCAACCCAAACTAAGCGTGCCGGTACCAGCAGCTTTTTTGTACAGCTCGAAATGTTGTCCACCAACGCATTGAAACGTGGCGAAAGAAGTGCCAATTTGAGGCCAAGTTGAGGACGGTCAAAACAGGGGAATATGTCCATCCAAACGTCGTTGCAAATCCAACTGAAATTGTGGGAAAACAGTTTAGTAAATAAATGACGAATTTGTGACTTATAAAAATTCATTACCGTCGGTTCATTTTTGTGGCAATTAGCACAATTTGGCCGAGTTCCGAATGATGTCACACAAATAGCAGAATAATTAATTAATTGCGTTGGAAATCTTTATTTTTATATAATGAGAAACAAAGCGAAAAACAAAAAATTTAATGAAAATCACATTTTATCCAAAATAATTTTTGAATTTTGTTCGCCTTAAATTGTTGCCAAATGGGTATCCGATGGGTTGGACAATGGGAGGTGAAAAATCATTGCCAAAAACGGAAGGGACGGAAACATTTTGACATAAAATGACCAATCGGAAGAGGAAGAAAAAGGGAACGCAACAGAAGAGAAGAGGACCACCAAAGAGGAGAATATTTTGCAAAATGAAGTAAATTTGCCGCGCGTTTTACATTATCCCCAACAAATCAATCAAATAAATAGTCAATTTGGCTGGCGGATAATTTTTATCCAATTCATTTGTAAAAGGTTTTGTCAACCAAATAAAACATTTGTTGATATCATTCGAAAGCTTAACATGTTTAGATGTTGTTTCTAAGCTAATGCTTCGCAATTCGACAATTAACAAAAAAATTACGCATGAAAATTGCTAAAAATATAATTTTTGAAGTTTTTTCTTCATAACTTTTTTTCCAGGCTAGGAAAATCTTTTTGCTTTTTCTAAGGCTGATAGAGCGGTAGGGGTCAGTTGCGTCTTAGCGATTAAAAGGCCAGCAGTTGCGTCTCAAGCATTTGGTAAGCAAAAAACATTTTTAGGTACATGATTAGTTATAAAATTGGTAATTCCAGGCAAAATATCTGCTAATAAATTTCAAAATTTTTCTCAATTTTATTTACCTTTCTTCTTAATCATTCACATTTAATCGGAAATTTAGTCAGTTAGACAAAATGAAAACAAATTAAGTTTAACCATTATTTTTCCATTAAGAAATTTCTTTAATAAAAAAATTTGATCGATTCTAACAAATTCAATTAGATAATCCAAAAATTGACAAAATGCGAAATATGCGTCAAAATCCAAAATATACTAATGAACTCCCTAATTTGGCACCAAAAGTGCCATATTTGTTTGTCTTTTGCTTTTCTCCTTTTGGCCATCCCTTCCCTTTTATTCGGTTTTCATATCAGCTGACCGAAGAATGAGTTCAAAAAAGCTCGAGAAATTTCTGATTCAGGGATTTTCAGCAGTATTTGTTTCGGGATCATTTAATGGACAAATTGCACATTTTGACAACGGCATTAATGCCGTCGTCCACCTGCTGCTGAATATCTCTCTGCTGAGTGGCGCCGTTCCTCCCCCCCCCCCCCCCCCCCCCCCCCCGGCAAAAATTTTATATTTTTCGAATTTTTGTTCGAATTCGAGTCCGGGATTTGGAATTGGCCTAAATGGATGCCGAATTCGTGATCAGGGACCACTAAAACCTATAGATTGGCTTCTTTGATTCTGAAATGTATTTTTTGCATATGGAGCCTAAACTCCGCAAGGGCCTTTTGAAATTGAATGAGTCGCCAAAAATGTTTAAAAAAATCATCGCCGCCAAAAAATCAAATTTTGAAATTTGTAATTTTAAATGAAAATCCATCAAATCAAAAGAAAAAAAAACCGGCAAAAAAAGCATTCAAAGAGAAAATAGCATCAAATCAATGTCCAGAGATAATCAAAAATGGTCGGTCATTTCTTCTTTTCTCAAATTGCCATAAGTTCACTAATTGGGGCCTTTTTCGTTGTTTTGGCCGGCGGGCGGAGACAATGACCTAAAATTTGAATTCGATTATAATTTCACACCGTTTCAAAAACGAGAGATAGCGAATAAATAGAGAGAGCACAGAAAAATAGGGACCCACGCGTTTCGGCGCCAGCTCGTTTTTCCACTTAAGCTTTTTTCTTTGGCAACCAAATCCAACAATCTTGGTATCATTCGAAAGCTCTTATCATGCTCTCTTAGCCTAACAAAAAGCGGATAGATTTTCAAGCCTGGAAAAATTTTTATTAAGAAAAAACTTCAAAAATTTCGACTTTTCGAAATTTTCATGTATAACTTTTTTGGTAATTGTCTAATTGCGAAGCAATAGTTTAGGAAAAGCTTCTAAACATGTTAAGCTTCCGAATACTATCAACAATGTTGGATTTGGATTACCAGAAAAAAGTTATAACCAAAAACATGCTGGGCCGAAACGCCAGCGCCGAAACGCAGTGGACCCGAAAAATAAACCTCTCACTTTGGAGTCCTATTTTTGTCGGACTGGGACACTATTCAAATGTCGTCGCACAAAAAATCACCACCGGCATTAAACGACGTGCCGCTGAGACGATGGAAACGCCAGCGGCAATCAGGGCACACACGCTTCAGCAAATTCCAACGCCAGTAATGGCGAAAATTCCGACAAAAAACGCGACAAAAAAAGTAAAAATCTATTTTTTTTACTTTTTCAAATTTTTGGTTTTAAGCTGGTGAAGCGAGTCCGCCATGAAATTGAATTGCCGCCGCCTGTGCCGCAAACCCTTCAAGAGTTGGAACTACCAGAGCAGTACCGAATCTACAAACGCACCGAAGAAGCGCAGGAGCTTTTCCTTCTGGCGGATTCTGGAACATACACCGAAAATGGGCGAGACGGACAACAGCGGTGTGTTTTAAGGGGAATTTTCACACATTTTTTAAATTTTAGAATTCTCATTTTTGGCCGACTTTCTTTCGGAAATTGGGCTTCCGAAATGAAGTACATTTACGCTGACGGAACCTTTGCAAGTGCACCAACGCTCTTTTCACAACTTTACGTCATTTTGGCGCGGTACTTTTTTGTCAATTTTGTTTTTCAATCGTTTTTCTCCAAATTTCAGTCGTGGTGACTGTTTCCGGTCCTTCACTGCCTGCTGACGTGCAAGTCGCAGTCCACGTACGAAAAGATGTTTGACATGGTCCGCAACCGCTGGCCGACATTTTCACCAACAAACGCGTCCATGGACTTCGAACAGGCGATGGTCAACGCACTTCGTTCAAAACATCCACAATGCTCAATCAACTTTTGCCTATTCCATTTGGTGCGCAACATGAAAGCACGTCTTACCGACGAGCAAACTCATGTAAGAAATTTTTTTTTATTACTTTTGAAACGCTCAAGTTTAGCGTTTCACAACGGACGCAGCCTTTGCACAAGCTGCCAAAATGATCACTGACGCGGATGGGGGAGGGTCCGCGCCGATGTTTTTGCTGCCGCCAATTGCCCAAATTTGCCGCCCAAGAAATGCACCAAAATATTCCACAAGTTTATGGCTCAAACTCAAACTTGGGTAATTAAACCCATGCATAATAAATGTGTGAGAAATACAATGGGGGGAAATTGTGACAATTGGGACAAAATGCGAGGGGGAAATGCAAAGGGAAAAATGGCACAAATGGGGGGGGGCACAAGATGGAATGGACACGCGGGGAGGGGGGCACATCACCGGAGAAAATGGGGGGGGGAAGCGTCCGGGCGAATATGGTCTCCCGCAAATTCGCTCTTTCCATCAAATGATCGCCGATTTTCGTCGGCTGTCCACTTTGGTGGTGTGTTGTTTCGTCCGTCGCACTGCCGATGGTCCGATCGGCGTTTTTGCGCTGCCTCGGGCGTCCTTCACGCGGGGAAGGCGCCGCATCCGCTTTTTATCGCTTTCTTTCCCCTAATTCACGTGCCTGCCGTCAGCCGGTCCCCTCCCTTCACCCATTTCGCCCTTCCCTTTTTGTCCTTTTTTTCCTTCATCATTTCCCGTTTGCCCTATTTTCTCATCATTTCATCCATTCATCACTCCTCGTTCGCAACTTCATTCACTCCTCCCCGTCCTCCCCATTTGTCCGCTCAACGGACATTCGCGGCTGACGTTCAGTCGCGACATTCCCACGGCTTTGAAAACGTCGTTTGGAACGGAATGCGACCATTTGTCGTTTCAGTTCCATCACTAGTGGGGACGGCTCGGGCTCCTCTTTTTGCGAACTTGTCGTTTCATTCGCTCTCATGTCCTGGGGCATTGGAGGTTGTACCAGCTCAATTGCTTCCATTCTCGAAATTGCTGGTGCTCGCTATGTGCCCCTAGCTGCTCTGGTCCGCTGTGTCCTGTGATTTCTTGTCACCAAATTGCGGATGGTAACGATGACGGGCCCCATCAAGTAGACCCATACCAAGGGTATCAGGACAGTCACGCCCAAAAATGAATGTGACGTATATGCAGCATGCCGTTGTCCAGTATGAGACTGAGCAGCCGAAGTTTGTCCATGAACCATTCTTCGGTGAGTCCAATCACTCCGCTCGGGAGGGCTCCGAGTGTGAGCGCACGCGCTGTTTTGTGCTCCTTCTCCTTTGTCTTCCATTGATCCAAACGCAGCCACTCGTCCAAGTGCGCGAATAGCCCTTCGCCGGTTTCGTTGTCGATCGTCCATCGATGAAAAATTAGCGGCGTGATTTCCAACAATGATGGGTCTCCCACGGCTTCGTGGATCTCAGAGATGCTGTTGGAGTCGATTTTCTGGATCGTAGCGGTGCGTGTGTCGATTTTGATCCAATTGTTCTGGCTCAGCTGCAGGTAATGGTAGCGGAAATTTCCACAATCTGCAAATGGTGATGACGCTGTGAGGATGTGAAGTTCCGGATCCAGGAATGCGTTGAGCGTCTTCTTCTCAATGCGGATTTGGACAGGATGTAGCGGTAACAGTTGTTGACTGCCTGATATTCTACATTTTGCATTGAAAACTCAGCGCACGAGAAGATTTGCGTCGTGTCCTCGTTTAGCCACCTGGCCATGACATCCTTGCGTCGTAAAAGTCGTCTGGCCTGAATGGTCGGGTTTCCTCCTCTGGAACTTCTGCTGCATTCCTTGGAAAAAAGCTGCGCGATTGATCGGCTTGTGGCGAGTTGTCCTGCGGTTAATTGTGCTGCGAGTTGCTCCTCCTGGATTGCTCTTTTTCCCAATCCACGATCGTTGATGATCTTCAGGTATTCATCCTCCAGGATTCCAAACGATTGGTCCGACAATCGAATCGTTTTCCATTGCATGCTGTTTCCATTTTCGCATCTTTGCTAAACGTTAGCGCCTGTTCCTTGCTTTTGGATATCCAGGTTCCGCCTGCCCAATCGGTTGATCCCGTGTGCTCTCCGTCCATGCTTTCGACAAAATGGTAGTCGCACGGCTTGCAGCTCTCTTTGCACTCCGTTTCCCAATTTAGGGTTGTGTTGTCTGCCATGTTGCAGTTACCGGTTAAATAGTTGCAATCCTCTAAGTGTGAGTAGAGCGGGCTGATCAACTCAAAGTTGTGAGGGCGGTAGAACAGCGTCGCCTTCTCGACAAAACAATTCAGCGTTACGGTCTCTCGCTCTCCCGACATTAGACTTGAGAATCTTCCCGGAAATTCCTCGTTCACTGGGTTGTTGCTGCTCCATCCGCCTCCTTCAATCGGAGTCATTGGTTATCTTCGTACGGGCATTTGTGTTGTTCAATCATGGCCATGCAGATTCTTTTTTGTACTGCAAAAAATTCTTTCTCCGTACGAACGAACTGGTCCCCCAGAAGTTGAGAAAAACTTTTAACAAATTATTAAAAATTCAGTCAAAATATTAATTGAATTTAAAATATTGATTATTTATTTAAAAATTAAAACTGAGTTTTTATTTACTATAAGAGAAATTTGTCAAAAAATGACAGGAATTTTGATTGCGTTAATAAAAGAAAAATGCATGAAAAGAGGCAACGACAGTGGAACAACTGATTTCGGTAACGTTTGAGCATTCTCAACACTTATTCATAATGTTTTGTGATAATATATTATAATTCGAATCATTTGGATATAAAAATAAAACACATTTCTTAATTCCTTTTGTGAATTAAATGAAAAAGTAAAAGAACTTTTTTAAATATTAAAATGAAATAACTCTTAAAATTATTTATTATATTAATTTTAATTCTTTTGATTTAACATGTAACAAATCGACCATTTATCGGTTAATGATTTTGAAAAACGTGTTCAAAACGTTTTTTGTTATACAACAGATCCATAAGCTACTGATTTAAATTATATTGACTTGAATTAAGTATTAAATAAAGACAAAATAACATATAAATATTTAATGAATAAATTGTTTAAAACTTATTTGATATAAAAAAAATTATATATAACAATATTTATTGTAAACAAAGATAAACAAATTATAAGTGATGAATTTGAACTGTGAAGAGCAGAGCGAGTAAAATTAATTTCATACTAATTACCTTGTTTAAATAATCCACTCAAAAAACAATAAATAAAAATTAATCGTTTTGATTTTATAATTCAACTTATTCGAGATAAAAATAAAAATAAATCACATTTTTTTCAAACATTATACAATATTTTAATAACAAAAATTACTATCAACATAATTAAAAAGTTAACTGTTATTTGAAATAATATTTTTTAATGCATAAAAAATGTTCAAAAGTTTGAAGAAATAGAAATTCAAGAAATTTAGGCTTTATTAAAATTAATTGTCAAGTTCAAGAAATTTAAAAAAAGTATTCTTATTCAATTAAAAAAATTTTTTAAATAAAAACAGTATCAGTTTCTGTTATATTATTTATAGTTAATATTTTTAACGCTAATTTTTCTATTAAACATATTTTGGTTTTATTAACTTTTCCTTTAATACATCGGAATTGGGTATCAGCGTTGTTATGAGCTTGATGCTCTTGAAACCTTTCTTGCTTGAGAAAAAAAAATTGTTGATCATATCCTTTGTCGGTTTTTCTGTTTTAATATTATAACATACACATATTTTTATTTTCTTTGTGTTTACCTTTTGGTCTTACTTTTTACCTTTTCTTTTATTTTTATCATTACTAGATAATTTAATTATTAATTAAATTAAATCCTTTTTTAAACGTATTCAAAAAATAAAATAAATGCATTTTAGTTAATTAATATTGCTTGATCTTTTATATCGAAATTCCATTCATTCGTTCCTAAAGGATATAACAAAGTACAAATTAGTGGTTCGACATTTGGGTATAATGGGTAGATATTTCAATAACATGTTTACTCCTATTTTAATTTTTATTTGTCATTGTTGCCTTTTTTTGTTCATCATTACATTTTTCATCATTTCATAAGCTTTAGCGAACGGCTATATTTTTCTAAGAATTAATTAGATTTTCTAATATATATATTTAAATTATGCGAATGTAATCGATTATTTTGTGCATCATCATTATCCAAAAAATACAATTGTCCATTTGTCGGCAAAAAATTTTGTTCTATAGGTTATGCTAGTGCATTATATTTATGATAGACTTGGCCTGATATTTTAAAACAACTTGGGCCTGGAGTTGTAAAACCAAATCTATTGCAAGCTAAAGAAGCGCAAGCGAATGAATTATTGTATTTTCTTATTTTTTCAAAAAATTTTTCGAAGTTAATAGTACTTTAAACTATTTAGGCTTGAACATGTGAAAAAAAAGTACTGAGGTTTGATGATTAATATTTATATAGAAAATTATGAAACGAAAAATCCTTTAATTTTCTTATGCGAATCTTTTTGTTACTTGCCATGAATGTTGATGAATTATGTATTTGCCATCAGAATATATTATTATTATTCTTATTATTATTAAGACCACATAAAAAGCACTAAATATACGTACGCAAAAATATAAAATGTTTTAGTTGCTATTATTGTTTTTTGCTAATAAATTACTAAATTTTATTGTTGTTAATTTTTTTTAAAATATTTTTTATTGTTATTTTTTTATCTATCAAAATAAAAATAGAATTTATTGTAAAAATAACATTTATCAAATAAATCTCAAGGCTGAATAAATGAATTTTCGAATTAAATTTATTTTTAAACTACTATTTCCTAGTTCTACAAATTGATAAAGGCTATAGGCCAAAAAATGAAGAGTTTTATTTATTCAATATATGTATTTATTTCTTGTTTTTTTCATTATTAATTTTATTGTTTTATTCATTTCCAACGTTTGTAAATTATATTAATTTAAGTAATGATATATATATTTTGGAGCCTGTTTATTTATTTTTATCATTTTGATGATTATAAAAAATTTTCGGTCATAATTTGTCTAATTGCATTGTTGATACATTTAACTTGTAATTGGGCATGAAAAATTGAATTTTTGATGAGATAAAAATTAATTTTGAATTTAGAAATTATTAAATTTTATTGATTCCCTTTTCAGATATGTAGTCAATAAGAATACTTCAATTTATTTTATTTTATTTATGTTAAACTTTTTTATTAGATTTTTCAATACTTAATTTATTTTCACAATTTATTAGTAAATTGTTATAGTTGTTTTTCATCTTTCAAAGTTCAGCGGCGATAGTGACCAGAAGAATTGACATTGCACTTTAATAGTCGCGCAGGTTTTCGGCCAGTGATTCGATGGCATCCGCTGAAGCTGTCGTCGTTTGATTGGTTCGCTGCCATTGTAATCCGGTTGTTTTCCCGACCTTTCGCCATTCTTTACACGATTGTGGATTTGTTTTGAGAAAGAGAAATCTATGCGCATTTGGTATTTTGAATTATGCATCGAAACAATAATTTTATTAATTTGATTAGAAGATAAGGTCGTGTTCTCTCAATTTTAAAGAAAATGAAAAATGCTCTTGTTTATTAGGTTTGAATTTTTATTGTTTTTGATAATGTTTTGCCTCATTCCTATTGTATTTTCTAAGTGTTTATCTTTATACTTATTTTTGTAAAATTATTATTTTTTCATTATGCGCATGTCTTTTTATGTTATGTATTATTATTGAAAGTCACTTTATTCTTTTCTCTGCTTCATCTTTTTTTAAATTTTTGTTTATTTTTATAAATATTTCAGTTTTTTTTTTTTGGAATTTTTCTCCTATTTTTAATATTTTACCCAGATTAATGAAATATTTATGTATTGTTTTTTATGTTGTTTTGGTTTTTAAATAGTCAGAATTTGTCAGAATTTATAAATTTAGATTATATCTTACTTGCTTTTACTCAACTTTAATATAAGTTAATTATTATTTGTTAATCTCTCGCTTTCGGGAGTTTTTTGTCGTTGTTCATTTTTAATTCGAATAAAGCATACTAATATATTGAAGCATATGATTAGTTGTTCTTTTTATAATATCATTTTTGGCGAGGCGAAAGAATTATTTAATTTTTTATTTTGTACTATTAATTTTTTTTTTTTTGCAAAGCCTTATTGCGAAATTTGTCATTTATATAATTTTATTCACTTATTTTTATTCATAAATTCTAATAAAATCATTGACTGCTCTTTATTTAATAATGTGATATTAGTCAGAAATTATCGCGTCGTGTATGTGAAGCGTCTAAGATCAGCTTTGTTGGCTGCTCTTCAATTAATTTGTATTTTTATGAAATTATCACAAAACATATCTTAAAAAAACCTCTTACACCTTTGTTCAATTAAATTATTCTTTATTGTATTATATTTAAATTTGTTAATACTCATAAATATTTAATTTGTATAAAATTATATTCTTTCTTTATTTTGATTGAAAAAATTTTGGCTGAGATGCCATCCGCTTTATTTATTTTACCTAATTTTGTTCATCATATGCGAAAAGACAATTTTTTATTAAGAAATTTGGATTTGGTCAAATAATAATTTGTAATTGAAATAAAAATAATTTCTACTATTTATTTATTCATTATTAATATTTAAAACTTTTTTGTTATCAAAAATTAATGAAAATTGAACAATTTAATACACAATTATTCGTTTTTTCATAAACATTTTAATTTTAAATATTATTTCTCTTTTTGGGTATATATTTTTAAATTGTTAATAATAATTATTTTTTATTATTTTGATCAACAATTTTTCTAGTTTGATTATAATACTTAAGCAATTATGAAGTAAAAATAATATAACTTTAATACATTAAGAAGATTATTTTTCGTTTTTTATTTTTTATGATATTTTATAATTGTATTTGGGCTACTCGGGGCTCTTTAATGAATAAAAAACATGAAAATAAATCTAAATTTGTAATACAAGGATAATTCCTCATTCAATATTTAATTATAAAATTTAATGTAATAAAATTATTTTTATAAAATTTATATAAATTTTTTGTTTAAATTTAGATTAATTATCATTGAACTTACACAAAATTTTTTGAAAAAGAGTAAAATCAACAGTCTATTGATTTTATATTTCTTTACGAAAAATAATACTGGAAAAGTAGGTAATAAATGAAATTGTAAAAGATGGAAAAAAGAAAGATAAATTATTAAAGAGGCACGCCAAAGGAATAGACATTTTTACAAAAATAATGATAAGGCAAAATAAATAATGTATGGAAAAACTTTCAAAAAGCCATAATTCAGATTAGGGTTCGAGTCCCGCCCCCGGGGACGGGACAGGTTTTTGAGGCTCACCCCCGTCCCCGTCCCCGTGATTCTGACCCCCGCATCCCCCGCCCCCGCGACCTTCACCCCCGCGGGGGCGCGGAGGTGAAAAATACACCCCTGAGAATGACATATTCGTGGATAAAAGGCAAAAAACATAAATTTTGAATTTTTTTATCCATTTGTCTTTTTGTTATGAGTTCGACACCGTCTGACGTTTTTTTTGATTTTATTTTTTTTTCCAATTAATACAGGGTTTTTCTTTATGTTCTTATTTCTAAGAAATGTTCTAATTTATGGTAATGCATTATTTTCAACTAAAAGAGGAAAATTTCTGAAAAATTTGGCTAATTTCTAGCAAAATTCACATATCTTTAAAGAAAAATTTTCCCGGCGGCGCCTACCGGCACCGCCGGACCTCTCTCATCGCGCATTCACCAAGAAAAATGTGCCGCAAAAAATGTTAAAATCTGATTTAGTGATCTCGAATGCACTGAATTTTACGATTTGGGGGCGAGTCATTTGCTCACCTCCGTCCCCGCCCCCGCGACTCTGACCCTCGCAATCCCCCGCCCCCGTGAAAAGCCACCCCCGCCCACGGGGCTCGAACCCTAATTCAGATACGAGAGTAAACCCAATAAAATTCAAAATTGTAATAATAAATAAACAAATAATATAAAAAGCATTTCTTATATATGCTTATTGAATATTCAAAAAAAAATGTTTAAAAAGTAATTGCCAAAAATTGGAAGGTAAAATATAAAACTTAAGATAATGATGTAATACAAATACTAGAGACCGAGGTTTCCAAAAGTGCCGGATCGGACCGGTGTGATATTTTCAGAAGCAACCTGTTTCCGGGCCCGGCCTCTTAAAAACCGGTGAAACCGGATTTTCAAATTGCTGGGCCCGGAATCGGTTTCCGGTTTGGTAAAAATTAAATTCTCACATGTATTTAAACCCCAAAAACGACAAAAATAGTGCCAGGTGCTTGCGGTAATTCATCATACTTAAAATTTTCCAAAAATTTTTTCTTATATCTTTTTATGGAAATTTCTTTTATGATTTTTAAAATTTCTGTTTGAAATTAAAAAAAAATTTCGAGGGAAATAACAGAGGAGATAAATGAAGTGCGTCAGATAGCACCATCGGGGAAAATTTTTTATTTGAGGTGAATTTTATCAGATGGCCTTAGATTTGAGCTCTGGGTTCTCATTGAGCCTGTACAGCTCCAACTTGATGCACAAAGATATGAACAACATCCAGACGAACAAAACAAAACAAAAAAAATCACAGTAAAATACCAACAAATAAAATGTTACAAAATTTTGAAAATTAAAAAAATTTGAGGGTCAAAACTTAGTTGACACCCTAAGTAATATAATCCAATTCTTTGCCATTTCATTTGATTGTGTCAAATATATTTTAAGTTTCACATTTATAATTTTTTCAATTATAATTAAATATTTTTCATACATTGATAATATATATTAAATCTTTTCGTAATTTATCTTTTTTCTCTTCTTTCGAATAAAATTTTAATTTTAATTTTTACTTTTTCGTCAAATTTTCAACATTTTAAATTCTCAAGGGTTGGCTTTGATTCAATAACTATTTTTATTGTAGCTAAAATTAAAATTTGGTTATTTATTTTCTATTGTTTATCGTATTTTCCTACAGAAAATTAATCAATTTTTTTTTTTTGTAAGATCGTTAGCTTTTATTCGATTTTAGATATAAGTTCTTTTATTGTTTTGTTAATTCTCACTTTTTCAGGCATTCTTTTTAATGTCAATTATTTATAACTCGTTGAAAAACTTCTTTTACTTGCAATCAAAATTCGCCTTTGTAACTTGAACAGAATCATTTCGTTTGAATTTTGATTAAGACATAATAATTTAAACATTTTGTATTAATTAATTTTCCTTTATTAAAAGTTTAATTATTTTTTTGAAATCTTGATCTCAGAATGCTCCTCTTATTTTATTTTGTACATGCTTCCTACTATTTATTTATGTTTTTCTTTGCTTTTAAGTTTGATCAGATAATTTTTGCTTCCATGATAATTTAGTTTTCTGATGAAAATTTATTTTTAAAAATAAACACAATCTTTTACAATGTCTTTTTAATGAGATAAACTAAACATTTCAATATTTAGTTATTGTTTAATTTTCATTATTAAGTGTAATATAACTTTTATTGTATAATGGATAAATAAGTAATATTTATTATTCTTAAATTTTAATTTTAATTACAAATAATCAAATTAGTTAAAAAACCATTTAAAATGTTTAAAATTTTATTGTATTGGTAATTTAAAAATTTTTCTCTTGGATTCCACGATTGGTAAAGGTGTTTGTTAGCTGCCACTAATTTAAATAAAAAAGTATTTTATTCGTTTAAATTTTATAAAGATATTTATTTAAACTTATTATTTTTATTTGCTTTTATATTTTTTTTGATTTGAACATTATTGAAATTTTAAATAGGTTTTTATATTTTCTTTAATTAACTTTTCTTTTATTTTTGATTTTATTTTTCTTATTATAATATAAATCCGGGCCCTGTTTATTATTATAATTTAAAAAAAAATTTATAATTGTTTTTGTAAAATATTTAATACTAATTATTTTATTGAATTTAAGAATTTTTGTTTTGATTTAAATTGAAATTTAAATAACACTTTAATTCATGGCAGCTTGAGTCTTCTTGCGATGTAAATTTGAACGAATTCCTTTTTGTGCGTTTAGAATAAATATCAATAATTTTTATATTATCATAAATAAAATTGTGTATTGATTATAGTTTCATTGATATTTTTTCATTTATATTAAATAAAAAATTTGTTGTTTTTTGCTTTACAAAAATTTCATATTAATTTTCAATTAACTAAAAAATCATATATATATATATATATATACTTTTTTATTTTGTATTTTTCTCGTGTTTATAATCTTGCTTTGTTGAGAAGTGATCGCATAAATCAAGGGGTTAACCAATTCATTTTTTCCCTCAATTTAAATTATTTTTTAGTTCTATCAATATTTTTGAATTGTTTCATTAAATTTTTTCTTTAATAAAAGCAGCCATTTTGAAAAGTATTTTGGTGAAATTACTTTTTACTTTTAAGAAAATTGCCGTTTCCTAAACTTAATGAAAAACTATCAGTTTTTATATCATTTTTCGTATAATTTTTATATATTAAAATTGCACTTTATATTTCATTTCTAAAAGAAACCTGAGTTTAGTTATAATAATTTAATTATTTAGTTTTTCATTTATTTGTTAAAGTTATTAAAGAACTAGAATTATTCATTTTTGATTTTTGGGGACAAACAAGTTTTATTTAATCAAAAATTATTTAAATCTTTTTATTTTTATAATTTTTAGCTTAAATTATAATTTAAGCTAGAATTTTAAACTTTTGTAATATTGAATTATTTGAATGTTAATGTTTTGAGTTTCTTTTTACTATTTTAATTCGCAAGAAAAGTTTGCCATGGAAACCGATTAATTCATGAAGTAAATGGAGGCATGAATGGGGTGATTATGTAACTTTCAATTTTTAAAATTTGCATCACCTTTCGCTAATCAGGTGGTCATTAAAAGAATCAAGGTCTGGCCGCGGTTGGAGTTTGATTTTATTTAAATTCAATGATACTATTTTCAATTATATATTTGTCGAATATGCGTACGGGGTTGGTCGTGAAGAAGTAAATAAGTGATAAACATTGGTCAATTGTGAAACACTGCGCTTTACAAAATATTATTATTCATATTAATCATTTTAATGTTGTTTGAGAAAGAATTACAAATTTTGAATGTCAAATTCTTTAAGTGATTAAATAAATTTAATTTTTTTCAATCGTTACTTTTCATTGTTAAAAAACATTTTTATATTATTTGATAACAGCGAAATCGCCATTGGCAAAGAATTTATTTTGTAAATTGTATATTTAATTTGTTTCGTTAGTTTGTACATTTCCCTTTTTGGCCAATCGATGTTATTCATCTTTCAATCGAGTCGGAGGAGATGATAGTCGGACGTCGGAGCGATCAAAAAAAAAATTAATTATTTGTTAATTCATTATTTATTCACACATTTCGCGCATTATAATCCAACAATAACGAGCCATACAAACGATTGGACCCTTTGGACTTCTTGGGGATCAGGGCCCGATTCCTAAGATTAACACCTTTCAGTCCTGGGACAATCCGTTTCCTCCCATCCCAATCTGGCATGGATCCTCACGTCTTACTGTTTATATTGCTTTATATTCATTTATTTTAATTCAATTTATGTGCATTTAAATATTTATTAGATTTAGATTTGATTCTTGCATATTTAAATAAAAATACTATTCTTTTTTTAATATATATAATTTATTTTTTACACTCCTTTATTAAAATTTTTTATAATCACAAATAATCGACTGCTTATCATTTCAATAAGTTCACTTGTTGCCTGACTCTCAATTCAATAATAATGTA
Source organism: Heterodera schachtii (assembly GCA_023374025.1). Lineage (NCBI taxonomy): Eukaryota > Metazoa > Nematoda > Chromadorea > Rhabditida > Heteroderidae > Heterodera > Heterodera schachtii. The sequence continues at coordinate 1,384,683 of SIJG01000010.1, read as the reverse complement.
TTTTTTCCTTTTTCAGTATTAATTTTATTAATTTTCTCGTATTTTTTCCTTTTTAAATTATATTATTAAAATAATGTTATACTATTTTTTATGTGTTGTTATTTAATTAAGCTTTATCAAATACTTATAAATTATCAATTTCTTTAATTTGTAAAAATGGCAAAAATTAATATTCGCAACTTACATCCGCTGATTCACTATATTTTTAGTTTCATAAATATTTCTTTTTTTTATTATACATATTTTTTGGTTATTTATGAAATACTTTTTAATTACATTTTATTATCTTCGTAAATCTTTTTTAAATTCTAAAATAGTAAAGAAAGAATGTAATTTGTAAAATAGCTAAATAAAATAAATCTCAGTGAATTCTTCGTTAGCTCAACACAGTGCTGGGCACATTTTTTAATTTCTTCATCCTTTTACTTTTTCAATTTTTTATATTACAATTTAAAAGGAATTTTTTCAATAATTTTATTATAAAAAGTATTAGAATATCTTTCAATTATATCAACAAGTAAATGAAAAGAATAAATATTAATAAATTAGGTTCATAACAAATCAATGTTATGTAAATCTAAATATTCTTTTTAGCTTTAAATTTTTAAGTGTTTTATTTTAAATATAATTTATTGTTTTAAAAAATAATGATAAATTAAAGATATTTAAATTTTTATAAAAATTAAATTAAGAATTTGATAATTCGATTTTTTGGGTTTCTATAAATACTTTGAAAATAAATTGTTCATTATGTTATAAACTTGACAAGAAAATGAATTTGCATAATCGTATATGATTATTAGTTCATCCAAGTAAAAAAGCTTTTAAAAAATTATAAATTTAATGCTTTCCTATTAAAATGTAAAACTTAATTTATAACCGAAAAAATTTAATATTTTCATAAAAATAATATTTTTTAAACCTCCTTTATTAATCTACTTTAAATAGTAATTCATTTCTCAGAAGGATTTGAAATTTCACTTTTTTAAACAAACTTACACACAAAAAATTAGTAATTATTTCGGATTAAGAACAAATGTATAAAATGAAATAAATATTTTATATTAATTAATTTTCGCAACTTACATTTTATTATCTTTCAACTTTATTCCTTCCACGTTCTTCATGTTTTTAGAATTTAACTTTGAGCATTTTCAACTTTCTAAAATTAATAAAAAAACACAAAGAATATTTTTCATTTGATTTTATATTTAGTTTTTATTTTTCCAAATTATTATATTTAATACTATTTGGTATTTTATTACACCTTATATCAGTTTTTTGTATTAAGGATTTAAAATTATGGCATTAAATTTTTTATTAAATTAGTTTTTTTATTATTTAACTTATAAATTACATTTGCTTTTTAGTTCCTTGTTTTTTTTATTTTGTTATGGAATTACAAAATAATAAAATGGCGAGGTTACCAACCGTCAGTGTGATGTTGATTAGTGCTAAAAATATAAAAAAGAAATTTAAATTAAAAATGTGAAACATATATTAATATTAAAAATATATTAAAAATAATTATATTCAAAAAAAAAAACAAATAATATAATTTATTTAAAATTGGAAAAAAAGTTATCTAATAAAATTAAATACAATCGCCTACAAAAAACGTGAAAAAATTATAATTTAAATGCGAGAACGAGAATCAACTTAATATTATCCATTCGACAATTAAATTAAAAATCAATATATAAATAAAATTTAATTCTATATTATAATTGAAAGGAATTAGATAAAGGTTTACGTTTATGAAATAACATAAAATTCATAAAGGAAAAAATCTAATTGAAATATTCTACGCATACTATAAAAGTAAAATAAAAAAAAAATTATAAATTACCAAATCTTCCACTTAAAAACGAGAAAATAAATTAAAATGGAAAAACCGAAAATCTTTAGTTCAAAATTATTTAATTCGAAGAATATTTGTTAATAATTCAAATGGACGATTTAATTAATAATCAATAATAAAACAAATCAAAAATGACAAATAAAAGTGACATTAATTAATGAAAAAATAATTATTAGAAATCAAAGGACATATAATGATGTGTTTTGTAATAATTTGTAAGAAAAAATTTAAAAATATTCTTATCCATCAAATTTTTTAAATGAATGAATAAAAATTTAAACAAAAAAATAACCTAAACAATTCTATAAATGTTTCGGCGCTACTTAAAAGAAGGACTCTTTTTAATTTTATAAAAAACAAAAGGGGGAGGGACCTTTTTGTTTTGCAAAATTTTTTTGTGCTAAAAACCATGAAAATTTGTATCCGGGGTTTTAGAGGTCGCTGATCACGAATGTGACATCTAATTCGAGGTCATGGACTCCAAGAACCCCAGTGAATAAGTCCTTCTTTTAATTAGCGCCAATGTTTCGATGGCGACCCAATGCATTAAAGTCTTATATGTAAGATGTATTTAAATTATTATTACTGTAAATAAAAATATTTTTTTAAATTAATATGTATCTTTGTTTTTAGCTATTTATCTATTAATTTTTTGACATAATATTTTGTTGAAAAAAATAAATCTACAAATTATTATAATATATTTATGGATGAAAAAAAAATATAATTACTTATTTAATAAGGATATATTTAGATTGCATTTAAAACAACGAAATTTATTAAAATTTATTTTTGTTTATTTTTCTCATTTATACATGGGTTCATATTTTCGGAAACATGTTCAAAATTTTATAAGCAATCTTTATTTTTCAGATATTAATTTTTTTGCATAATTCGGTATTTTTCGATGTATTTAGGTCAGAAACAAACGAGCTTGCATTTTTTAAGCATTTAAATTCATCGTAGTTGTCTTTATTTTGCTCTCTGGTTTGAAAGTTTATTTATTTTATTGCTATATTTTCTATATTCACATTAATAATTTTCTATAGTTTTTTCTCAAAATCTTTTAAGTTTATATATAAATGTCTTAAGCACAAGGATTGATTCCATGAAGAATTCCTTCGTTTCAATTAAAATAATTTATAATAACAATGAAATGACATTCTTTTGCCTTTTTTTGGGTTAATTTATGTATTTTTTTATAAAGTATTTTATGTTATTTTTAAAAATAAAGATTTTTAATTTAGTTTTATGTAATCAAATTTCTTTTCAAATTTTGCATAATAATTTAATTCTTCTTTGTTCCATTAAATTGTCAATAAAAGCTTTAATCAAATCCAAACAACTCTTAAACTGAAGATTAAAATTTTTATAATTATTTTACCGATTTTATTATTTATATGATATTAGTAAAAAAAAATAGCCTCATCTCGTAATTTCCAAACGTATATTGGCAAAGCTCTAATGCTGCAAATAATTTTTTATATATTTATTGCTATAGCTTTAACAGAAAATAGCTTTGTTTGAAATAAAAGGTATTTGTTAATTATTCAGTATTTGATTAAATTATTATTTCAAGATATTGGAAAAATTATTAATTATTATTGTTAGTAGTCGTTCTGAACATTATTTTGTTAATATATTTTCTTATATAAATGAAATTCAGGGCTATTTTGATTTAAAATGCTATAAAAAAGAAAAGGAATGGTTCAATAATTGTTGGATAAGGATCAAAGATCACTTAGTCCTCATCACTGTTATCGACTTTTCCTCTCCCCCTTTCTTTGTCACACACTATTTCCATTGTCTCTCTCTCTGCCTATCTCTTCCACATTTCTATGACCCAATGTCTTTATAAGTGTGCCCATTCCCTCACTCATGGCTCTCCGCTCCATTCATTCGCATTGGACATTTATTT
>SIJG01000010.1:1349802-1376903 GCA_023374025.1 Heterodera schachtii | reverse complement strand
TGGCTCTTGGCATGATTATAAGGAACGGCGACGCGCCTATCCAAAGTTAAACTTTAATAATAATCCTTCAGCAGTTAATAAAATAAAAAGTGATAAAGAATAGTTAACAAATTATTTAAATGGGTTTTAATAGTATAAGTATTAAATGAAAAACAGTAAATCATTATTGAGCTTTTTGACTGTCCATGCAATTCATCTTAGTTTAGCTCAATGTAATTAAATGACAATTCCATGAAATTTATAACTTAAATTGTTTAATATTTTACAAATTAAAATATTAATACTATTATTCTATTCACACAAATTCATGAGGTGAAGGGTGCAAAAAATTAATTTTGAATTCAGCTATTCAATTATTTCACAATTAATAAAAACTTTAGATTGTTTGAAAAGGTTTTATTTCATATATTAATAAATACATTCTCAGGGAAGAAACAAATATATCTACAAGTTACTTATAAATATGAACAAAAAATAATTATTAATTTTTGTTTACTTATTATGAGGTTTTAAATTTAATAAATATTTCCATTTATTTCCTCGTGTTCGCAAGTTCCAAAGTTTACTTGAAGCTTTAATTATAAAAAAGTATATATGAATTCATAAGAATCTGCTGTTGTTAATTAAGTCAATAATTTATTTGTTAATAATAAATCTTGACTGTTATAAATTATATACAAAAAAATTATTATGTTAACATTAATCTTCAAATATCTTTTGAAATAGTTATTGTAAAATACCACTATAAACCGCTAAAATATTGCGCAATATGAAACAAACACAAATATTTAAAAAATAATTTAGCTCAATTTTAAAAATTAAATAGTATGATAATTATAAAATTTCTGATTAAATTCACAGAATTATTTTTATGCCCTTTTCAGTATGCTTCTTATAATGTTTTTTGGTTATAATATAATTTTTTTTTGCAAATTTGTTGTAAATCAGTTTAAAAAAATAATTTAAATCTTCATTAAATGAATTTTCATCGGAGACGCGCATATCCAAAGTAAAATTTAATAATAATCCTTAAGTAGTTAATATAATAAAAAGTGATAAAGAATAGTTAACAAATTATTTAAATGGGTTTTAATAGTTTAAGTATTAAATGAAAAAACAATAAATTATTGAGATTTTTGACTGTCCATGCGATTCATCTTAGTTTAGCTCCACTATAATTAAATTGATGATTCCATGAAATTTATAACTTAAATTTTAGAAAAATATAATAACATGAAAACGAAAAGCTAGTTTATCAAGAATATATGTGATTTACTTTATAAATTATATACAAAAAAATTATTATGTTAACATTAATCTTCAAAATATTTAAAAAGATAAGTTAATAATTTAGCTCAATTTTAAAAATTAAATAGTATGATAATTATAAAATTTCTGATTAAATTCACAGAATTATTTTTATGCCCTTTTCAGTATGCTTCTTATAATGTTTTTTGGTAATAATATTATTTTGTTTAGTGTAAATCTTTTAATGCTTTAAAGAAGTTATTTTAAAAAAATAATTTAAATTCTTCATTTTAATGAATTTTCATTGGATTTATTAATGAATAATGTAAAAGAATACAAAAATAAAATTAATAAATAAAAATTTTAAATCTTACATATTAAAAACGACTAAAGATGCACCGCTGCGTGTAATACAAGGTGTAAAATTTTTTAAGTAAACATTTTATAATTTTTTTTTATTTACTTTATAAAATTTTTAAGTTTAATTGTAATCGCTAAATTTAATAAGAGAATTAAATACAATAGTCACGTTTCATGTTTCATGTTTTGTGATTCGAATCATGTAGAAATTTATTATCACGATGAAAGGTTAACTAAGAATTAGAATAACCAAAAGACTCAAAATTGACTTAATAAAGGGGAAATAAAAATTTTATTAATAATATTAAAATATTCAAAAATAAAATTGAAAAATAGGAAATTTTTAATTAGAAACACTTAATATTTTGTCTTGATAAGATTTAAAATCGAAATAGAGGCTTTATGCAAAAAGGTTAATTTGATATATAATTTCAACTCAAGGCAATTTTGGAAGATCAAAAACGAAAAATATTAAAAAAAAAAAATTTAATTAATATTCTATCTTAAAACAATAAAAATAATATTGAATATTATATTTATGTAAATATTTTTCTTTAAAACATCAAAAAGACACGTGAACATTTCTAATTTAAAATTTTTTTTCAATATGAATTAAATTTAAAAATATAAACGAATGAACGTGAGATATATTCATTTGGTAATATTTACGTTAGGTTCATCATTAGTCAAAAAAAGAAAAATAAATGTTATTTATAATTATATCATTGAAATTGATGAAATTTATAGAGATAGTCTAAAACTTTGCCAATTCCTCCTAACGTAAAGACAGAACCACAAAAAGTACAGCTTTCCGCTTCATCAACCAAAACTTATATCGTTGAAAGATTGATGACTTTTAGTTTGTTTCCGTGTATTTTAACCAGTTTTTTATTTTTAAAAATTATTTCTAAAATTTAAACTTTTGACTTTTTGTTCGAGTTCGGGTCCGGGGTTTAATTTAATTTTTTGTGCTTTATGCTTTTTGCACTTCAGTAAAATTCATTCATATGTTTACTAAATTTTATTTTAATTATTTTCAGCCTTCAAATGCATATTTAGTTGCATATTTTTAATTTTAAAGAGCAATTTATATTTTTTAAAATTTTTTATAACGTAATCTTTCGTAAGAAATAATTTTTGTTCTAAGAAAATTAAATTTTATATTTTTGTTCATTTATAATTAAATTTTGAAATGTAAAGTTTTATTCCAAACATAATAAAACAACAAAAAATTTAAATATTATATTCTACTTATTTTGTTCAAGTATTTTTCGAAAATTATTTCACTTCTTTTAAACTTTTAATAATTAATGTAAATATCCCTGTATTTTTTAACATAAATTGTTGATATATTTATTTAATAAATTATAATAATATTATAATCTACAAATAACATGATTTAATTTACTTCGTTCAATATTTTTTATTCATTCATTTAGATATTTATTTGATTCTATACATTGCTTTTCACATCAAGAAATAAACCTTATCTCTGAATGATTAGAACTTTTTATTATTAAGCTATTTTAATTTTTTGCTCAAATTAAATATCTGTTGCCTTATGAGTTTCACTTTTCGTAATGCTTTTTAAAACAATTGACTTACAAAAATTATACTTATACAGATAAAAATATTTGAATGTAATAAGAATTGAGCCCACAAAAACCACATAATAAAAGTTTCAATTAATATCTAATTGTAAGATTTTTTACAATGTTCAAAGTAACCTTGGTAATTAGATAAATTTTATAATAAAATTATTGATATGAATTTACATATTCAATATTTGTCTCTTTTTATTCGGTTATATGTTTAATTCTTATTTATTTGATGCATGCAAAAAATTTCATGGTTTTTTTTCCCTGTTTATAGTTTCATTCTCTTGGCAGGGTCGTTTCCAAACTTCATTATTTTTTCCGTCTACTTTTAATTTTATAATTCTGAGTTCTATTATAATTTGTGCGATTTTGGTTGATTTTATGTAATTTATGCTTTTATATAAAAAGATTTTGTAATAATATTTTAGTAAAACAGAAATTTTTATTATATAAATGAAATAATCTTTGCATTTATTTTCAATTTGATAAAATTTTAATTTTAATTGACTTTAATAACGATTATTCACATTTATTTATAAATTCGATAAACACTTTAAAAATTTTGATTTGACTGACTAATTTCGTAGAGAATTAACGGATGTTTTAAAACTTTTGGTTATTTATTATATCTTATTGGTTAAAGATTTATTATTAGATTTCTTATATTTTATAAATCCGATTTAATTATATTCTTGATTGAATTTGGAAAACGTATTATCGTTATTCATGTTATCAATATTTTTTCATTATTTGCTTCCTTTTTTAAAAAAATCTTTATTTTTGTTTTTAATTTTTAAACTTCTGAATATTTTTCGTTTTAAATCGGCATTTGATTGCGATAAATTTATGGAATCAAAACTTGTGGTATACTCTGTTAATACTTGATTTGAATAATCTTTCATCTGATGATCGAATTAATTTTTCAACAATTTATGGTGATGAAATTTTAAATTTGCTGCAATTATTCTATTAAATTCTTCATTTATTAAATAGCCACATGAAATTGTTATGAATTCTTCCAACCAACTAAGCATTATCGAAGCTCGGATATTATTGTTTTCAATAAATATAAATTAAATATTTATTTGTTTACTAATACTTTCGTGTTTATTTGTAAAGTAAGTTTATTTATTCTTTTGAAACTTTTTGCTTAATTTGAATTAACAAACAAGGAAATTCTTTAAGATTTTTATCAAAATGCAATGAAGAAAATTTATTTTTCTTTAATATTAGAATTTTAACAATTGGATTCAAAATTATCAAAAAATTAAAATTAAAAAAGTTATCGACATTTTTTTTGAAAAATATTTTTCTGCATAAGCATATGACCATGCTGTAATTAAATGTGAGTTACAATAAAGCCTGATTAAAAAAAATACCAAAATGAAATTAAACAAAATGAATCAATAAAAATTTTAAAACGAATCAGTTTAAACTATGACTAATTCCTAGAATTTGTCGCTAATTCATCGATAAATTATCGATTTAAAAAATAAAATAAGTAATATTATTTTATTTAATATTCATAATACAAAAATAAAATAAAAATAAACAAATATATTAACAAACCTTAATTTAAGTAAATCTTGATTAATTCTAATGACTTTTAATTTACATAATACATCGAAGTTAAAAGTCTTTGAATAGCATGGTACAATAAAAATCATACAAATATATTATATTCAAAAAAAAAGAATATCTGTTTTAGAATATTTAAGAAATTTAATGATTAAAAGTACATAATGCTTATTTATATAATAAATTAAAAGTTAAAACCTTCCATTAAATTTTTTCTAAAAGATTCGATCTTAAAAAAATCAAAAATATTGACAATGTAAAAAAATATAAAAATAGATAAATAGTGAAATTTGTTTGCCGCTCCGATTGACTTTTTGGGAGGAATTACATAGAGCTGTATCCTTCATGAGAACAAATTCTTAAAATTAAATTAATAAAAAACTATAATTAAAAACAACTGCTTTTTTTAAAAAATGAACATGAAAACCTTGAACTAAAAGCAAAGCGTGCATGAAATAAATGGAAATGATTAGAAACAAAATGAACAAATAATAATAATTGCATGAAAAAATTAAGCATAATAAACTTATCAATTATTTATGAAGGTATATTTATTTGATAATTTCATAAACAAAAATATGCAAAATTTGATTAAAGAATGAATAATAAATTAATTGAAATGAAAAATTTATAAATAATGCAATATTTGAAAAAATACTAATAAAGACACGAAAATAATGAACAAATGAAAGATTGAGTGAAAAAATATGCAAAGGTCTTTTTTAAGAATGTCATATAAGTAAGGTTAATTGAAACTTTTATTATGTGGTTTTTTGTGGGCTCAATTCTTATTACATTCAAATATTTTTTATCTGTATAAGTATAATTTTTGTAAGTCAATTGTTTTAAAAAGCATTACGAAAAGTGAAACTCATAAGGCAACAGATATTTAATTTGAGCAAAGATTAAAATAGCTTAATAATAAAAAGTTCTAATCATTCAGAGATAAGGTTTATTTCTTAATGTGAAAAGCAATGTATAGAATCAAATAAATATCTAAATGAATAAATAATATAAATTTAAAAGAACCATAAATAATTTTAAAATATATCAAAATAAATTCAAAAACTACATTTAGAGAAATGAATAATTAATTTTTTTTTTTAAATTCATTAATATATAAATTTTGACTGCATTTTGTGAATTTTACATCGACTGTTATGCTGTTTAAATTTTTTATATTAAGAAAAATTTTAAATTTTGTTGATTAGTTTTTTTATAAATACTTAGTGTCATAATTTTTAATCACTTATGATGACGTTGTTTTTTGCTCTTTTTTGGTGCAATAAGACCAAAGACGGAAAATAAATTTTAATGATAAAAAAATAATTATAAAGTCCAAACAACTTTACTACTTTTTATATTATTTTCATAATATATAAATAGATTTCCAAAAATTCCAATCAAAAAATATCGAACCGCCACCAAATGCTACTCCCAAGTGAAATCCCCAATTATAGCTACATCCGTTCGCTAATTCAAATAAAAAATTCTAAAGCATAAAAATAAAATCTTTTAAAATAAAAAGATTATTTATACATTTAATGAAGGGCTGCCAAGTGTCCTTTTTTCTAAGATTTTCCTTTATATTCACATGACCTCCTAATTTTACTTGCCGTTCTGTAATCGTAATACAACAACGAACGGAGAGTATGCTCGACCTCCTAAAGTTTTATACGTTTGTTGTATTTTTCTATAAAATATTTAAAATACAACTAATTATAATATATATTAGTTTTTAATCACTTTGACGAAATGCTTGCGACGACATCCTATTCATCAAATCAAAACTTAATACATATCAAATTCTTTCAGCAGCAAGTTAATTTATCAATTAATTTTCAAATTTAAAAAAATGCAGCTTAAACTAATATTCAGTATTAGATTTTGTTATATTATTATTTTTTTAATTTTTTTGAACAAATTAATACTAAATATAATTCATAGATGATTTCTAAATTTTTCATAAGATTTTAAAATATAAAAATACAACTGATATGATATATAAGTTATTTAATTTAAGATTTGAAATCTAATTTATTTATTTATTTTTTGTTTATTTGACTATATCTAAATTTGGTGCTTATTAATAATTTAGAACATATGTGTTAATAGTAAATTTATTCCTACAAATTATTACTGTAAATCTTCTTGTTTAAGGTCCTCATTAAAATTTAATTTAACACTATCCTAAGAAAGTAAAATATTTGTTATTTTCTTTATTTTATATTTAGTTTTAACCATTAATGTACATTTTGGGACAAATTAAATTCATTATTCATATAAATTTACATAAACTAATCAGATTAAAATTCCGAAAATAGTTTTACATTTTTTTTCATCTCCAGCATTTAAAATTTATTTTCTATTTTATCATTCAGCATATTTCTAGTTTAGTTGCAATGCAATGCAATTTTATCGAAAAGACTGTGCTAAAGCGAATAGGTAGACTGATATAATTTTAATTTTTTTATAAATCATTTTTATTTTTAAATTCAAAAGTTAAGATTTCGAGATTTTGAGGTATTTGCTTGGAAATTGTAAAATTATTTTACCGGTGGCTAAGTTATTCATTTATTTGTGTTTTTAAAAGATTATGACTTTTAGTTTATTTATCTTGTATTATGAATTCTGTTATTATCACACATTTCTTAAGGTTGGAATATATATTGATATAAATATTATATTTTTGTCAGCTTCATCCTTACTATTATTAATCCAAGAAAATTATTTTTTTTCTTTAATTATAAATTTTCTTGCACAGTTTCCAATAGAATTATGTACCTTTCTTTGTAAGAATCATCATTAGTTGTTTTTGGGTATAACTTTTTAGTTAAAGTTTTAAATTCAAGATCAATATCATACTATATTTATGGCTCTTGGCATGATTAGAATTAATGGCAATGGCAATCGGTCAATGTTTAAATTTTAAAGAGTTCTTTTAGCTTTTTTTATTTCCTGTTTTTAAATTATTTCAGTAAATTATTTTTATGTATTCTTTTACTTTGTTATTGTTTTGTCATTAATATAATCTTTTTAGTCTTTTATTTTTATTTATTTTTTTTTTATTTGAAAATGAATTGCAATATTTTTTATTTTGTTATAACATTTATTTTTGCGTATTTTAGGTATTTTTGTTTTTTAATTTAAATTTATATTTATTTGAGGTATAATTAATTTTGAGCATTTTCATTATATTCTTACAATTAGTATGCACAATAATTTAAACTTTTATAAATATGTCTTTTATTTTTTCAAGCTCACTTGTGTGTTTTAACGGGAGATTCATTTTTCTTTAAAAAGTCCATAGAATTTTTATATATTTGATATATATTAAAATGATAAATTATGCATTTTTAGCTTTTCAAATTTAATTTTCAATTCAATAATTTACACATTTGTCATTTTTTCAAATGCTTATAATTTATTATCTTCTTTTTGAGGGTTGCTTTTACGATTGAATTTGATGACTTATGATAATAAAAATTTTTTGGCTAAATGTTTAACTTAAAATTTTCACTTAAAATATGTTTAAATATTTTTTATTTTTAAATTTTCATTTAATCTCAGTCATTTTAAATTTTTTGCATTTATCTCAATTCATAGCTCGATGCATTTTTTATTAAAGTTTTTAAAATTCAGATTGGTGAATTTCCCATTCACGGTTTCAATTGTTAATAAAAAAATGTTCTTATTTTTTTATTTGTACTAAATATTTATTTAAGCTAATCTATTTAGCTTTAGTTTTGCTTCATATTACATATAACTATTAAGTTTAACAAAGAATTAAAACTTCAATTACTGTTTAGCAAAAATACCAATGAATTAATGATTTTTTAATGAGCAATTTTCATAAATTCGATTATTTATTTACACGTCCAGATGTTCTTCTCGATCCATCCAGTTTTCTTAACGCCATTCTGAATATACAACTATCTATTTTGTATGGTATTATTTTTTTTTGCATTTTCGGAAAAATTGCTCATTTTTCGGGTTTATGAAAAATTAAGCACAATTTTTTTTAAATTAAAAATTGATTTTTGTTCTCAACTATTTTAAAAACAAATTGCCAACCTTAAAGATGTAAAAATATTATAAATGTAATCTTTAAGAAATAATGAAAAAAAATTAATGAATAGAATTATTTGTACAGAACATACTATAAAATAAATATGATAAACTCTATTAATTAAAACTCGATATTAAATCGTTTTTATTAATCAATTTAATATTAAAAAAATACAGTAATTGAGCAGCGATAATTAAAATAATTGCAAATTGAATTAAAAAAATATTTACTTTTTTGATGATTCACTATAGGTTTGACTTAATTAGTTTATTTCTATTTAATTCTTTAAAATTTTAATTACGCTTATCACAAAATAGCCAAACAAAAAATTATTATTTAATTTGAAAAAAAAAGTTAACAGAAAAATTATTCACCAAAAATTAAAAAATAATCGTTAGAAAGAAATCGCGACAGAGTTTTGCTGGATTTTAATAAATATTCATCCTTTTAACTTTGTTTTTGCTTTCATTAATTTTCATTGATTGCAATAATTGCTCTTTCTCAATATTGGTAAATAGTTGTTAGCTTAGGTAAATAATTCGAATTTTTTTAATGTAACACTTAAAGTTCTATATGATTGGAAAATTTTAATAATAGCAAATAATAGCTTTCCTAATTTATATATTTATTCCTTTATACTTTAAAAGAATATTTTTTTGCATTTACGACGATAAAATTTTATTATCTTTATCGTATCGTATACCATGTAATTTTTTTTTAATATGTCATTAAATTTTTAAATAAAATTAAAGCTGCATTTAAACCAATTAAATTGCTTTTTTATTATTAGGCATTTCTTTTTTATTTATTTATTTAAATCAGCTGTTAAAATTATAATAATTTCATATTTTTTATTTTTTAATGGCAATCATGTATGTTAATATACTATCAATTTAGTTTAAAATTATTTCTATTATATTTTTTATTTAAATTTTTAAAATTCTCTGCAGTTGGAAATTAAGTTAGTGCGTTATTTAAAATCGTAACTTATTGCTGACGAAAATATAGTTAAGAATTTTAAGTAAATTTATACAATATTTTAATTGTTGAAATTCACGTCTCATGCTAAGAACATGATTTTTTCCAAGTGTTAGTTCGTTCAACCATTAAGTTTTCTTTTATAAATATTTATTTTTAGTATATTAAAGTTTAATATTAATAAAAGTTATAAGTTAGTATGTATGAGATTTGTATTTTCTTTTTTAATACCCCTTATTTTAATTTTACTATTCGGTAAAAAATTAAAAAATTTGAAGAATAATTATAGAATCAATTTTTACGAGCAATAGATCCGGTTTATGTTTTCACACGTAAAAAAATAATTTATTAATTTTATTCAATGTTATCTGATTGAGAAGATAAGAATTATCCAAAGTAACAAACTATGAAAAACTACAATATTATACATAAAAAATTAAATACATGAAATCTTCTTTTTTTTTTATTCAGACAACATGTTAACAGATATTATTATGTTTTTCAAAATTGTATAAATCATAACATGTAAAATATTAAAACAAATAAATTGATCAGTTTTTTTAATAATCATTCCCAATTTAGAATTTCATAGTTCTTTTTTAAAAAAAAGTTTTTATGTAACTATTTAATATTATTTTCATACATTTTTTCTTATATATTTATTCTAATTATTTGCTTGTTTTTATATGAACAAGTGTTATATAAATTTACTTATTTCAAATCAAAAACACAAAAAAAAAAAAAATTTGAAGCTTGTTATTTTCAATTTTTTAATTTTAAAAATATTTAGTGCCCAACAATCAAAGTAAGTGCATTCTAATTTTATAATTAATTTTTCATATTTTAAAATATTTTTTACGTCATTTTCATACCGACCTAATTTTTAATTTTATTCGACTACACTAGCTTTTTTCAATAAAAAATTTTTCTCTATCCTCTCTCTCTTTTCCTCCCTCTTTCTTATCTCTCTCTCTCTCTCTCTCCCGCTCTCTTTTTCTCTCTCCGTATCTTTTCTTCTCCCCTTTTTTCTTCTCTATCCCCCATCTCTCTTCCTTTTCCCACCTCACTCTCTCTCCACCCCAATCTCCCTCTCTTTCTCCCCCGCTTTCTCTCTCTCACTCCCACTCTCTCTTGTATTCTCTCTCTCTCTCCCCTCTCTCTTTCTTCTCTTCACTCGTCTTTCTATTTCTCTCTCTTCCTTTCTTTCTCTCCCCCTCCCCCTTTCTTTCTGTCTCTTCTCTATCCTCTTTTTCTTTTTTCTCATTTTCTACCTCTCTTTCTCCCCCACTCTCTCTCTCTCTTATCTCTCTCTCTCTTCCCCCCCCCCGGCTCTCTTTCTCTCATTTCTTTTTTCCTCTCTATCCCTCATCCTCTCTTCCTCTCTCCCTCCTTTCCACTCTCCCTCCTCCCTCTTCTCTCCGCCAATTTTTCTCGCAATCTCTCTTACTCTCTCCCAACTCCCTGCTTCACCACAATCTCCCTCCCTCTCTCTCTCCGCCACTTCTCTCACTTTCTCTCTCTCCCCACTCTCTCGCTTGTATTCTCTCTATCTCTATTTTTTCTCTTCCCTCGTTTTTCTATTTATCTCTCACTCTCTCCCTTTCTTTCTCTCCTCCCCATCTCTTTCTCTATCATATTGCTCTCTCTTTTTCTCATTTCTCCCTCTCTTTCTCCCCACTCTCTCTCTCTTACATCTCGCTTTCTCTCTCTTTCTCCCACCGTCTCTTTTTCTCTCAATCTCTTTTTTCTTCTCTGTCCCACCTCTCTCTCTCTTCACCCCAATCTCCCTCTCTCTCTCCCCCACTTTCTCTCTCTTTTTCTCTCTTTCCCACTTTCTCTCACTTCTCCTCTCTCTCTCTTTATTCTGTTCCCTCGTCTTTCTATTTCTCTCCCTTTTTTTCTCTCCTCCCCTTCTCTTTCTATATCCTCGTTCGCTCTTTTTCTCATTTTCTCCCTCTCTTTCTCCCCTCTTCCCCACTCTCTCTCTCTCACTTATGTCTCTCTCTCTTTCTCCCCCCGTCTCTTTTCTCTCAATCTCTTTTTTCTTCTCTCTCCCTCCTTCTCTCTTCCCCGCCCCCCTCTCTCTCTCTTTTCTTCTCTCTCTCTTCCTCTCTCTTTCTTCTCTCTCTCTCTCTTATCTCTGAATTTTCCATATTTTATATTTATGTTTCTCTCATAATAATAGAAAGATTCAAATTCTTTGTTTACTTTGTGACACGAAAGGCAAAAATTATATATAGATACAGGAATTTTTTTGATATTATATCAAAAGTAATCAATTAAATTAATATTATAACAGTTAATTGCGCTAATTTTTTTGACAGAAATAAAATTAAGAAATATTTTAACATTTTTATTTTATTTAAATATTTTTCTAAGCTTCGGCTAGGAAAATATTGATCATAGTCACCAAACTCAAAAATGCTTAAAAACGGTCAGAATTGATGTAAAAAGGTTAGAAATGGGTCGGAAAAATAGAATTGGAGGCGCGCTTGCCCTTTTTCAGGCTGAAAAAGTGCCGGAATTGGAGTGCCAAACTCAGCTGGGACTCAAATGACCGCACTATAAAAAGCACTCAAAAGACATTTTAAATAATTTTCTAAGGTAATTTGTGGCACTGATCACGAATATGACCTTTATTTTGCAAAATTCCAAACACCGACCCCAATTCGAACAAAATTTAAAATTTATAAATTAAAAGAATAACAATTTTTAAAGGTTTTTAAAAAAACGTCAAATATAAAAGATTGAATTTAGCTTATTGCGCTAAAAAACCGCCGCACACTCGACTACGGCGGCCAGTAGGTGGGGCGAGACTACGGGCTCCGGAAGAAGTCCGCGCGTGTTCCGCAGGCGGTTGACTGATTGGCGGGGGCCCTTCGGGCCCCCCCCCAGTCAACCGCCTGTGGCGCTCGTCAGACTTTTTCCTCCGCCCTCCGTCTCGCCCCACTACTTGCTCCGTCTTCGCATGCTCCCTTTTGCGAAAGTTCGAATGATACAAAATTTGTCAGTGTCCGATCATTTAAAAAGTTATAATGACAAATGTGTCAATTTTTGAGTTTTGAACCGGTTCAAACCGGGTTCGGGATTCGAAATTTTGAAAAACAGTCATATTAGTGATCAGCGCCACAAATTACCTTAGAAAATTATTTAAAATGTATTTTGAGGGTTTTTATTGTGCGGTCAATTGAGTCCCAGCTGAGTTTGGCACTCCAATTCCGGCACTTTTTCAGCCTGAAAAAAAGCAAGCGCGCCCCCAATTCTATTTTTCCGACCCATTTCGAACCTTTTTACATCGATTCTGACCGTTTTTAAGCATTTTTGAGTTTGGTGACTATGATCAATATTTACCTTCGGCTACTTGATTAAAAAGCTTACACGGGGGTCTTTGCATTTTTATTAATAATCGCATTGGTACTCATGAATGTCTGGTCTTGACAGTTGTAACGTCAAAATGGGTAATATGTATAAATATTTTCAAAGTTTATTTTAGTGATGAACTTTATACAGAATTGTCCACGGTTTTAAAATTTTAACAATGAGTTCATTTTTTCTCATTAATTATTCAAATGATATCGACAAATTGTGTGCAACTCGATTAGTAATTATATAATTTTTACTGATATATTTTCAATTTACCTCTGAAACATAATATGATTTATTTTCAATTCATGCAACTGGTTAATCTAAGGACTAAATAAAATTGATAATTATAAGTTTCTAAGAAATATTATTTTTTATATAATTTTCTTTTTGATACTTTTTAAATCATTTATTATTTCTATACTTGATTATTATTTTTTATATCTTTAGGTTTAAAATTTGTATTTTCACGCATTCACATCCACTCGCATGTTCGTCCACATGTATAAAAATTAAAATATTTTATATTTTTTAGTCAACTAAAGCTTTGCAATTCGTTCTTATCAGATGGTCGAATTTTTTAATATTATATTTCATCAGAAATTCTTTATGGGTACCAGATTTTTTATATTCATTTGTGTTTAAAATTTGAATCTTTTTTTGTACGAATTTGAAAGGAGTTCAATGATTTTTTACTAATTCCAATTTAAGTGTGATGTATCAATTATTTTTTTATAAAAACTAATGTGTTATGATGATAAAGAGATTTTCATTTTTAAGATCTTTTAGTAATACATCTCTTTCAAAACAAATACTATTGTTATCTTTTCTTGACCAAAGTCAAGGAATTTTCTTGTTTCCATTTGCAAAAATTTGAATAATATTTGTTTGAAATAAATAATTAAAAAGCAATTCATTCGGCTGTGGAGATTAGACTTTTGTCATTGATGCGTTGCAATGGAGATTTTTAAATTTAAAATATCTATGTATAATATTGTGCTTCATTTTATTAAAATATATGAGACTTTAATTTATATTGTATTTATTATTATGTTCATTAAAAATGATTTAAGAAATTTTGTTTCATTTAAGATTTTCTTCTTAGAAAATATTATTTTGTAAAAATATTAAAACAAAAATTTATTATAAACAATTCAATGATTTCGTATTTTAATTTGCTTGGGTTTGGGTATTATAACCATATAAATAATAAATTGTTCTGTTGATGATTTTCTTTATCTGTAGTGTTGCATTATGATTTATGATTATTATTTATTTTAAAAATGCACAATTAATTTTAGATTACATTAAATAAATTGAAATGGAAATGATCAGTTTCTCTGAAGATATACTAAAAATAAAATCTAGCAAAGATATAAAAACTTAAATTAGCTAAAAGTTTCCATAAAAGAACCTAAATCTATAATGACGAATGGATTATAACAAAAACGGAAAGCAAACATTTTGTAATTAATGAACACAAAAATTAAAATACATATTAAATAAATGAAATTCTTTTCATTGTTTTAATTAGAGTTGACAAAAGTTTTTTTAGAAAAAGCGTGCAGAAGAAAACAAAGAGCTGAAAGCGTAAATGTGAATGCTAAAATACAAGTGACCATTTATGCAGGTTAAAATTACAAACAATTTAAAAAAATATATATTTTTTTATTATTCTTCATCATACTCGTCAAGTAAGACTTTTTTATATTTTAAAATATTAAAAATGACAAATAAAATTTTGCATATATAAATGAATGCCAAATTTATTAAAATAAATCCTAACATTTTTTTAATCACAAGTACTCTTTTATTTCTACAAAATGAATAAATTTTTGTTTATTTGACAAAAACATACAAAATATATTATTTGAAAAAAAAACTAACGTAAAAATTTATTTATAAAAAAATAGATTCCCATTAATTTAACATTATTTAAAATTTCTTTTTTGTGACTTTTACTTATTATTATTATTATTGTAAAATATAAATAAAATAAACAAAGAAATGGTTTTAAAAGCTAAAATTTATTTTTATTTTTAAGAAAAATTTTACTAAAAAATCGATGAATGATGTGCAAATATTAACATTTAGAATTATGACATTGTTCGCATACATTTTTCTTCAGATATCATGGGATTAATTTAAACAAAAATTAAAGTTTTTATATTAAGCTATGCAATAATAAAGAAATATAAACCTAGTAATATTATTGAAAAAACTAAAAATGTATATATTAATTTAAAATCAAATCTTCAACATACCTGATTTACATATACGACTAAAGAAAAAGTGATTTTTAATTCATAAATCCGGTAGCTAACATATAAAAGCTCTGGCTCTAATCAGTAAAATTCCGTCTGATTTACAAGGACAAATGGGAAAAATTCATGAAAGCAGGACACATAAAAAAATTATAAATTTTAAAAACGAAAAAAAAAATGTAACCAAAATTTCTGTTGACGAAAATGAAGCACGAACACAAAATAACTCATTTTCGTACGAAATCGAAACTAAAAACATGAAATTTTTAATTAACTTTTACCTAAAATTAAGAAATGACTCGGAGTAATTGAAATCTCGTAGGAATACATGCCAATGCTTGAGAAAACTAAACTGATGGTGTGGTGTGATGAGAGGCGATTGCAAATCACACTATGAACTCCTGAGACATATAAATAAATAATTCAAATAATTAATAAAAATTAAAAAAATAAAATATTAAGTGAAAATATTCATTTTCCAAATATAAAATTGTCTTGCATTTTTATATGAATTATTTAAAAAAGAGAATATAAATTTTTAGAATAAGATTCTATTTCTATAATAAAAATTTAACACATAAGAATTCATATAACCAAATTAGCATCAACGGTGACGTGCCGTAGAGCTATCATCCAAAGGCCGTTTTATAGATAATTTTTTCTCTTTCAGATGTACTTAATATTTTTTTAAAGGAAATTTTTCTCACCACCTAGGAATTTTTTTCATAAATTTTCCCATTTCTATTCATTTTTGAGTTTTCTGTTCAACATAAAGAACTGATCTGCTGAACTTGACTTTTTTGATAATCTTCAAATTTGGCTTACATGAATTATTTCAGATTTTTTGAACAACTTCATCGAACATTATGAAATTTTTTTATTTATATTCTTTAATTATTGAAATATTTATTTACCCATAGTGATGGTTGGAGAAATTTAGAAAGTTCAATTATAAATTATTTATAACTAAATTTACACATTCATTTAACCGAATGTTTTTTTTATTTTCAACGAATATATTTTGTAAAATTGCTCGCAATTAAATAAATGAATTGGATATTATTAATAACCAACATATTTAAAATAATCATGATATTGCATTCTAATCTAATAAAAGCGAGGATCTTAATTTAAATTTTTTTAAATGATTTTTTGATTTATAATTTTTGTTTTTAAAATTTGTACTTATAAGTAATAAGTTCAAATTAATTTATGTGATTATTAATTAAATAATATTTTATTGGTTGATGATATTATTCACTTTATATATATTTATATATATATAATTAATATTTTGGCTGTATATTTTATTGTTTTAAGCTTTTTATATTTTTAATGCATTAAAGAACGCCAATTTTATGAACATTACTTCATGTTCACATACAATTTAAGTTAATCAAGCTGGTTTTCAATTCTCCTTTATAATGGCCTTCTTGATATAATTTGTTTTTAATATCCGTGAATTTGTAGCTATAATGAGATTAGATTATAAGCGTTAATAAAAATTGAATTGCGTTTGATTTTTTTAATCAGCATAAACAGACATACTTACATGAATTTTTCAGGTTTTTTCTTACCCTATAATAATATTAACATGTGTTAGAAGTTTTGAACGTATAATTTAGTTACAGCAAATTTGGGACATTCAGGAAAAAAATCTTAAAAAAAATTATTTACTTATTCTAATTTATTCACCGTATAATTTTATAACAGACTGTATTTGGCACTCACTATTTATTTCTTATTTTATTTTTTCGTGTATATTGATTTTTCATTACGATAGAATTGTTTAATATTTAGTTCGGTTTCTCGTCATAAGTTAAGTCGATAAGTTATCGCTTAAAATCTTATTTTTGTTTAAAAAAATTTTGTTTGAACAATTTTATACAAATATGAACTAATAAAAAATTGATGCTCCAATCAGTGATGATTCTTTTACGTAATTGTTTGTTTAGATTAATTGAGTTCGAAATATTTTTTAGTATTAATTGATATTATATCAATTTTTAAGTTATTCTAACGATAAAATATTTTTATTTTCATTAATATTATGGAATTTTACTAAAAAAAAACTTTTAGCTCGACATTTCGTAATTAAGTAAAATCATTCACAAAAATAATATTTATTTTAATATTCTGGCATAAGATAAAAAATAGTTCTCACAACTAAATTTAAATCAATATTCATTTCAAAATATATGAAAACAGAAAAATGCAGAAAAGAAAAATTATATATTATAAGATTTTATTTAATAAGGCTATTAAGATAGTTTGGTATAGTATTTATTCAAATATATTTAACCTGCTTTTTTCATATAATGATTTTTAAAGTTTTCCAAGAGAAAAATGCAGAAAAAACATATAATTATGATTTGAATTAAATTTAAAATACATTGTAATATTTGATTCATTAGATAAACATATCAAAAAGTTGTTTTAAGTTTTGATACTTTTTTATTTCTAATTAATCATTATTAAATAATTGATTTATTTTAATATGAATTTTAACATTTTTCTATCGATATATTCTATAGTATTATTGTTGAAAAATCTGATTATACATTTGTTCGATGCCGATTAATAACATTCAAATGTTTTGCAAACTCGTCTAGGCACTTTTACATTTAAATATTTTAAAAATGTTTAGACTTTTTTTCATATTATAATTCTAATGGTGAGAAATATATTTTTATATTTTGCTTAAATTATTTCTTTTTTTTGTATCATTCATCATTTTTTCTTAAATTATTTAGTTTAGTTTTTACTAATTAACTGGAACAATGAAATGTAATTAATTTCTTTTATGAGTCTCATATAATTTTAATTTGTAATTAATTCGTTTTATGAGTCCCATATAATTTTAATTATTCAAATTATTCTTTTAAAGAAAGTGTTTTTTGTCATAGGAATGTCTTTATCATTCTATTTTTTTATGATAAACAATATTATAAGAAGGGCTACTTTACTTGCGCTCTTGACTGGTGTGTTCATGATTTAATGTATTTATAGTAATAATCTTTTATAATATTTTCTTATTGGATAATATTTTCACTTTTTTTACATTTTTTTATATGTATATGTATACTTTTAACTGTAAAATATTCTTAAAGATAATTTTTAAATGGTGCAAAAATATGCATTTTAAAGATAATAAATAAAATAATTTCTTTTCTATAATAATTTTTGACTTATTTTGCAAAAAGCTTTACATAAATATAATACAAAAAAAAATAATGATTTATTCGCATTCATCTTACGTCTAATATATAAATATTTCTTTTAAGAATTATTTAGTAATAGCTTTAATAAATTTATTTAAGCAAATATAGCCTGTATTTAAATTTTTACGTGTGGTCTTCCTAGTTGGGTCTACAAAATTTGCAGTATGAATTTTGTATTGTCAGAAATCTCTTACTTCATTTGTATAAATTATGCTTAATAATTTTCATTCAATTTTTTTATAATTAAATGAGCTTTATTTCATTTGCTTAAATTCTTTTAAGTTCGAATTATGAGGTGTTCTTTTCAATCTATATACTTTTATAAAGAGGCTTTTTCTTAACTATTTTAAATGATCATATAAATGCTTATATTTTATTATATTCTTTATGAAACTAGCTTTTAACTAGATAATAATAATAATAATAATAATAATAATATTATTAAATGTTATGATGCCCCTTAAATATTCACAATTTAAAAAATTGCTATTATAATTTTCAGATTTGATTCAGCTTGATATTATTATTAAGCCATTGAATATTTTCTATTTAACTACTTGCATTTGCAATTTGTTATGTATTAACAAATCATTGTCCAGAAATGCGCATATTAAATTATATTTACTTAATTTATAACATTAATTTTTAAGTAATTAAATTTTTTGGAGATTTTTGTTTATGATCAGAGAGTTCAACAAAACCCCTCTTGGTTCAACAAAAAATCATTGTCATTATTCATATATTTCTCTTTTTCAAAGATAATAATGTTTTAGTCAATTAAAAATATTCAATTATTTATTTTCAATGTTGGTATTACGCAATTATATGATTTATTCTGATTGAAATATTAAATATTAATACACTCTAAAATTTTTAGAACTTCAATGAAGTTGTTATGATGACTAAAAATTTTGGTAATATGTGCTTTCACTGTTTCACATTGCATAAGTTAAATAAATGATTTAACTTAAAATTTTCGTATTCAAAAGCCTCTACAATTTTTTCTATTTTGTAAATTGTTTTATACCGTATTTCTGGGTCTACGTCAGTTGGGCCCAAGCAAGTTTTGTTAAGGTTCGAAAAAGTTATGGTCAGAAGAGTTCAAAAAACCAAATTTTCCAACTTTTTTGGCTCGACTTTATAGCCAAAAAAACATGCTGGGCCCAAACGTGGGAGCCCAACTAACGGGTTCCGGTATTTCTGGATGTGTTTTTATAAAGAAAAATTTTTTAATAAAAATGTTTTTTTTAATTAATCTTCTTTATCTATTAAGCTACGAATTTCAAGTTTTGAATATTTAAAAAAAAACACTGCGGCACTCAAATAGTTTTTTCCATTTTTTCCTCTCTTAAATTGGGTAAATTACTTATGGTTTTAAGTATTTTCTTTTAAATTAAATGAAATACATTTTATTTTGAAAGCTTCATTTTAAATTCGCTTTATACTATATTTGTTTTTATGCATTGTTTGGCGCCTTACAACATAAGACGAATCAAAATATTTTCAATCCGTCGCCATTATTTAATTGAATTTTACATCTCGTTTTCTGGGTTATTTTCAGTATTGTTTGCTCGATCGATCGAAGACGATTAATTGCAGTTGATACAATTGAGTGATATATACTTTTATCTATAAGGTTTAGATTTTATATTATTCTTTAATTTTTATTTTCCTGTTATATTTATTCTATTTTTAATTTAATGCCTATTAAGTTATAGAGATTATTTTTATTAAGTAATTTTTATAAATATATTTTTTAATTTTTTAGTATAATATTTAATAAAAAGTTTTGAATTATTTCTTTTAACTTCTTATATAGAATGAGTTAACCAAAACTTGTTATATAATTAATTGGATAAAGTGAACTTCTAAAATACTATTATTATTTTTGTTTTCAATCTTTTCCAATTTGAATATTATGCAGGCAGTTCATCAATGTTGATATAATATTTTTAGGCTTCAAAATTTTTAGCATAGTTTTTTGGTTTAATTCAGGGTGCGGATCGAAAATTTTTCAAAATCAGAACATCGAACCCAAAAAATCAGATTTTGGGTTAAAAAATCAGAACATTTTGCAAAATTGCTTGAAATCAGTTATTTTTACAATTTATCGATCAAAAATGTATCAAATATTATATTTTTCGTCTCTCATTATCGATTTAACAATTTTGTGGGAGAAAATAAGCAAATCATATAATTTAGCACATTGGGGATCAAAAAATCAAAATTTTAACAATTTGAAAACAAAGTATTTTTATTTTCAGGGTCCGGCGGTGCCGTCAGTCACCGCCGTGGAAAATTTTTGGAATCTGAATGACATTACGCCATAAAATTACCAATTTTTGAAGAATCTAACGAAATCTGAACAAAATTTGGTCGCTACCCCGAAATCAAAACATTTCTGATAAATCAGAACAGATCAGCACCCTGGTTTAATTGCATAATTAAAAAAATGGGTTCATTTTTTACTAGTTAATTTAATGTTTTTGTAAATTCCAATAAGTCTAATTTTTTTTATCCTTGTTAAATTGTCAAAATAAAAATTTTAATATCTAATTAAATTTTCTCAATACAATTGGGAACAATTGGGTTTTCTTTATCAAACATAAAAGCATATTTTTCCATGAACAATTAGATTTGATTATTTTAATTTGTATTATCATTTTTAGAAATAAATAAAATATTTTATTAGTTAATTTAATGTTTTATAAATGCCATTAAGTGTAATTTTTTTATTATCATTAATTTTTGTTAATTGTTTTTGTTTATTCTCTTGTATATAATATTGATTAAATAAATTAATTTTGTTTACCTAAATTGATGGCATTTAGTTAAAGATTCTAAGCCAAATTCAATTTGTTTATCGTCCCGAAAATGAGTTTTGGATCAGCATGAAAAAATTTTAACTTTTGTGCAGTAGATTTTTCCGTAATTTTGATCCGTAATTTTACTTTTGGATTATTTTTCGAACGATTTCTTGTAAGATTAATTTTAAAAAACAAATGTTTCTATTTTATATTTAAAGGGCTGAGCTTAGTATCATTTGATATATAAAGAAAGAAAACTTTTTTTAATAGTGAATTATTGAAAAATGTGTAAACAAAACAATCACAAATTTTCTGAATTTTTTAAATAAATATAACTATATTAAAATCTATTAAATATAAATATTTTAGAAAAAAACTTAAGATACTTTCATATGCCTATTTTCCTATTTACTTTATAATCATATTATCTAGCCCGATTTAGTGAAGCAAATTTTTCTCATCGATATTTCTGCCATTTTTTGTGTTAACCTTTAATCGATCAACAAGTGAAGGATGAAGAATGGGGTGGATGGATGTGTTGACAAAGTAAAGTCGTGAACTGGGGCCGTAGCGAAAGAAGATGGTAATGGTTAAATGACCATAACCATGATGGTAAACCCGTAGCAAATGTGCAACCACGAGTTTATGGTCATATAACATGGTCATTTGACCATGATGGTTGGTGGTTTGCGAACGCGCAGCAAAAGAACATGGTTGATGGTTACTTAACCATGTTACCATGGTTAAATTGCAACCCTGCCTCTACCCATGGTTGCAGACCTAACCACCAACTTTTAAAAATATGCCAAAAATCAGTCAAGCATGATAAAAATATCAAATAAGATTTATAAAATAGAGAAATGAGGGTAGAAAATGGATGAAAGAGAATGGGACAAAAATGGCCAAATCGATTAAAAAATTTGCATACATTTCAAGGATTTTCCGTCTTCACAAATTGAATTTATTTCATTTTTGGTTATTGTTTCTTTATTTAATAAATAGACATTTTTTCTTTTTTTTAATTATTTGAGTATTTACCCACCCGAATAATTTTTATTTTCATCAAACATTTTTCTCTTTGGTATATTAACATATACTCATTTTTTGTAAAACCAAAATTTAAATATTTACTTTCTAATTAATTTTAGGTATTTTTGATAAACTTACACCCTCACAGATTTTGTATCTTAATAGTTTATTTTATTTCTTGTTATTAATTTGACAGAGTGCCTTCCGAATAAAAAATTTTTTTTGAAAAGCAACAGTCAGTGGAATTCTGTCTAAAAGAAAAAATATATATACAAATTTAAGAAATTAAATATTAAAAGGCAAAATAATTATTACAATTATATAATTTTATGCAATATGTGTTAATAATAAAATTAAAAAAATATATTTTAACAATATAAATAATTGTAAAATGCAAAAATATAATAAAAAATATATATAAATTACATATTTTTATAAATCAGACATAAAATATAGAATGACATTAGCGAATTTTCAATGTAATTCATTTTAAATTGTGTATATTTAAGGGTCATCATAAAATATAAATATATTATTTATTGCAATTAATGCCGAAATATAACTTGAGCAATAAAAGTTTATTTACCAAAAAGTAAGATAAATCTAAATAATATTACTAGTATTAAAAAACATCATCATAACAGTTAAATATTTAATTTTTTTTAATTAAAATGAAAATCGAAGATATATAGGTAGGTCTGGGAATTTAAGTCATGAAAAATCTCAAAAAAGATGGTGAAGCACAAAAATAGGATATGAAAAAATTAAATCAAGTAAACAACTGAAAAGATTTTCATTATATATAATTCGAAAAATTTAAATATACTAGCCTTTGAGAAGAAAAAATAATAATATTGCAATTAAAGAATTTAATAAACAAAAAATATTTTAAATTTAATATAAAGTTGTAACAATGAAGTAAAATAATAGAAAATATAAAAATAATTATAAATTTATAAATTAAATAAAACCACAACATAAATGTAAGAAAACTTTGAACAGTGGTGTGCTGCTTTGAGAGATTTCTCTGAATTTATCCTAAATAAAAATTGATATTTATTATATATTTTGCATTATTTAATAATAAATCGAATAATATAATCACAAAAATAAAGAAATGAATAATTATGCAAATAAATTTAAAATGAAATTAAACAAATAAAAATTTAATTTAATCTACCAACATTAAGCTTGCATAAATAAAAAATAATTGAAATAATCAAAAAATATATAAATTATATAAGAAATTATAAAAAAAAATAGTCTTTCTTCTTATTATTCTAAATTATTCATTATTTTAAATTTAATAAATTAAAGCCTGGAAAAAAATTAGTTATAATTTAAAAAAATTAAAAACAATAATGAAGTAAAAAAATAAATTGTTAGCAAAAATTAATAATTGAAAAAAATTATTAAAATAAATGAAGCATTAAATTATTTTATTAAGGTACATTATTAATTTATTTTTATATTTAATTATTAATTTCCATTCCAATCGCGTAAATTTATTTTATCCATTGAAAAAATTATGTTAAATTTTTAATAAAAAAATTTTCAAAATTTTTTTTTATAAAAGGGTACGCAGATTTTTTATTTGTATTTTTTTTTTTTTTTGCTATTTTATATAAATTCAAAATTAAATTGCATTTTTTTACAAATCATCCGGCTTTTATTATTATTATATTTCAAAAACTTTCGTTTAAAAATAAAAATTTTATAAATTCAAAACTTTCTTTCATATCATTTAATTATTTTAATTATTGTAAAGTTTGTATTTTTATTTCTTGAAAAGGCGATTCTTTAACTTCCATCTTGGTTATTTGAAAAAATTTATTATTACTATCTTCTGAATTTCTTGATCATTAATTGCTAATAAAGGTTAATTTAACTCGGTAATTTAATTTTTACCTGTTAACGAAAAACCTTATATTTAATTTTGCATTTCTGAATTTGTTTTCTAGTGAAGCATTTATTTTTTTGATTTTTTGTAGTAATTTAATATAAATTATTTTATTAAAGAATAATTTAAAAAAATTATCTTATTAATGCATAAATTTGTATATAATATGCTATCATTTTGATGCTATTAAATTTTTTGGAATTAATTCTGATATATTGAAAAATAATGAATTTGTTAGTTGAACTTAAAATATGAATTTAAAAATTATCATATTTTTATCTATTATAAATATTTATTTTAGATTTTAATTTAATTTATTACAATTTATTTATTTTGTATACAGAATTCTACGACCTTTTTTTAATTAATTATTTTATAAGTGTATTTTCTGTATAGTCGTATTTTTACTGTTTTTTATTCCTTCATGTTTATTGTTTTTAATTTAATTTTTATGTTTATGTCCGTCCGCAAATGTCCGTCCGCAAATGTCCCACTGCGAAGGAAACATTTTATACAACAAGAAAGCCGAACGAATTTTAATGCTGAGAAAATCAAGGAATAAACTAATCAATGAAGAAATAACAAATTTTCAAGGCAATCTTCTAAATGGTTATTTAACTAACATCATAAGATATCTCTCATAAACAATAAAATTTTATAGTTCAAGATTAAAGCCCAAAAAGGAAGACGATATATTGTATTAAAAGTATTACAAAACAGAATTTAGGGCACCACATATCTGATCAAAAAGGAAATAAAAAATAATTTTTAAATGAAATCTAAAACAAATTTTTGAAAATAGTCATTAAAAAATCACTAAAAATGTAAAAATAATTTTCAATAAATTCTAGAAATAATTACCTTGACAGAATGTAAGCGGGCGCAAAGCGCCCGTTCGAGGCCGCGAAGCGGCCTAAAAATCGCTGTTAATTTTTTTAAAATTCAAAATTTCTTCACTTAAATCGCTTTAAAGCCTAGGTAGCGAAGCTCAAGAAGCGCGAAGCGCTTTATCCCAGTCCCAGATCCGACGGTTCACGCACCCGCTAGTTAAAATTATTTAAAATGATTCATTAAAATAATAATAATAAAATTATTTGAACTATGATACCTTGCCAACGGGAGCCGGTAAATACGACACTGGAAAATGCGACACCGGTTGAAAATCCGACAGCGATAGAAAGTTTTTTATTCCAAGAAAATGCGACACTAAGAAAATACGACACCAAACTTAGATTTTTAAAATATAAACTTTTTGAAGTTTAAGTCTGGAAAATAAGCATCAGTGCCAAAAAAGCTTTGTTAATTTTCGAAATAGAATTATACAATGTTGGTCACTCAAAAGCTATTGATGAGTATAAAATAATTTTTTAAAAAATCTTTGCCCTGGAACGGACTCGAACCTGTTCCCCTTTTTCCCTTTAATATCTTACAAAAAACACTTACCCACACTTAACAAAGTTTTTTGGCACTGATGCTTATTTTCCAGACTTAAACTTCAAAAAACATATAAAATTATATTTTTTAAAATCTAGGTTTGGTGTCGTATTTTCTTAGTGTCGCATTTTTTCTTGGAATAAAAAACTTTCTATCGCTGTCGGATTTTTCGCCGGTGTCGCATTTTCCAGTGTCGCATTCTCAGGGAGCCTTGCCAACCGCTAGTTTAGATTGCTGGAACATTATATGATTAAAATAAAAACTTTATTAAAAAATTTAAGATATTAATGAGCATTTATACAATAAAGAGTTGGAAAATCTTTTTTTATCTTTTAGGAAATAAAATGAAGTAATTAAATATCGAAACCAATACGCTGAATAAGTTCGAAAAAATAATTCCAATTGTTGCAGTGAAACGTAAATAATAATTATTTAAAACTATGACAAAAAATTTTGTTCACGAAAAATACTTTAATTGCAATAGAAAAGCTATAAAATCAATAATTATTGAGTTTTTTATCATTTAATAATTATAAATGATAATATGATTCTATACATTTATGAGAAATGATTTTATTTATTAAAAGTAAATTATCATTTTCACAACATTTTATTTAATTGACAACCATATTATAGATATATAAGAAAAAGAAAAATGAAAAATCCTATTTGGTAAATGGTCGCACAAATACGCAACTAAATTATAAGAATATAAATAAATAAACTGTGCAAAATAGAACAAAAAAAAAACAAGAAAAATTATTACAAAAGGAGTGAAAAAAGATAATCACAAAAATAAACATAAAATATTCCCAAGAAAAATAAAATAACCTAATTGAGATAAAATTAAAACAAGAGAAATGAATAACTCAAACAAACAACAAATCCTATACAAATGCTCAACAGCGCTAACTAACTCTATCGCGAACGGCACCAAAGTAATTTGCCTCTACCGAGCTGGGGGAAGTGTCAAAATCCGTCAGCAACTTTTGACAACCAGTAATTGCCTCGATACAATTAAATGTGAAGTGAAATTTGACAATAAGTTATACATTTATTTATAGCATACAAATTTTTAATAGTTCTATAGTAAATGAAGCTGTAAAGTTGATTTTAACATGAAAAAATTATTTTTAATATAAATAAAATAAAGGAAAATACAAATTTTAATTAATATAAAAGATTTTAAAATTATCTCAAAAATACTTAGGTAAACATGAACATATCAGAATTGAAAAATTACATCTACGGC